>JACSZP010011967.1:1193-18397 GCA_016161895.1 Pinna nobilis
ACCGCGTGCCATTGAAGAGCTCTACGAATGTTTATGCTTCGTTTGCCTTTCACCCTGTTTTCATTTAAGTCTTTTTCTTGTTTTCATGTAGCATAAGTCAATCTGTAAGATTCAGTTCACAAGATTTTTATCCCGAAGAACAATTTACGTCTGATCTTATCGTATTTCATCACCGTTTCCATCACTGTCTGAATGCGGGAGATTATATACTCCCGCGCGGGAGCGGATTGGAATGCAGGAGATTTCCGGAATTTTGTTGTTTGTGCGGGAGTCTCCCGCACAAACGGGAGGGTTGGCAGGTATGATCATGACTATGTTATGCCCTGCTTCATGCATCCAAAGGGACAAGTAAATTTGTGATTGTACTTAAGTCTGAGAATTTACTCAACTCCAGCTAGTACTGAATTCTGATTGGTTGAGGAGCTGGAGTTGAGAGAAACCACAGACTTGAGTAAATTCTTAAGGATTATTATTCCTAGCCCAGGGTACTCCATTCCTTTATAAACACATACAGTGTACTATTGAACCTTGCTATTTAGTTCACCCAAAAGATGCTGAAATAGGCTTGAAGAACGAGAGACAGACTGAACTCTGATGCCCTTAGTGGTCTAAATAATGAGATGGTCCCTTAAGCGAGGATTTTAGTGAAGGTTTCACTGTAGACATCCTACAATAATACACTAATTGATAACACTATTTCATTAAACAGTTAAACACTCATGATTCATTCAGTTATTGTCAATATAGGCCTGTATGCATGTTTATGTGCTTGTGCAAATACTGGTTCCTATGTAATGTTGTCTAAACAGTCTATTTTATGTTCCTGTTGTCTGCTGATAAACCACAACATTGATGTGATAAAGGTGGTCTGTCATACTAATGTGTACTTCTGTTTATTAAGCAGAACTTCCTGTCCATTATCTGAGATCACTACAATGCTCAGGACTATTCTTATTCAACAAACTTGAAAAAAAAATCTATATATATATTGATTAAGTTACATGTTCTTAACTTTGAAAAAATATTTGATTTTGGGAGTTTTTTTCATACAAATTTCCTTCATATTTTGAGTTCATCTGAATTTCTTACACCCTTTAAAGAACTGGATTATTTTTCATTGTTTATAGCCTATAGTACAACAATAATTTATAATTTTTAAAATTAGTTTGAGATTTTTTTTAAGCTAGCTTCTCATTGTCGGCACACAATGTCCTAATATTTCCACACACTTTGTTTTAGCTTGTAAAGTTTACATGTTTCATGTATATATATACATGCAGTATTTCGACATATGCTATCCAAGCTGTCATGTCATTGTCCTTCCCAAAGATCTAATTCCTAGGTAATCCAAGATTCCATGTTCCCTCTGCTCAATAGGGCTAATTCTGACTTAAGAATTTAACCCTCATACCCTCTCGATAGCTTTAGTTATTGTCGGTGTTCTCCTAAGGGTGAATGCCTTAATTTCATGGTGGTGGACCACAAATTGATTAGCCTATTTCAAACAACCACTGTGATCTCTGTATTTTCTCCTTGACTTTTATTTACAGTTACATGCATTGTACAAGGCATCTATTCTAGTAATTATTGATGAAGTTAGGGTGATTCACCTGTAGGTTAATTTACATATATAAATGTTAGCTATAATTCACCTCCATAGATGACCATACTATCTAAACTACGGAGTTTAGCAGTTTGCATTTATATGCGTATACATATGTTTTCCCAACTTTTGGGGTTAAGATCAAACTTACCCAGTGCTTGATTGAGGCACCTTGTTGGTAAACAGTAGCATCAGAGTAATATGCAAAAATTTCTTGAATAACAGGAAATCATGAAAGGTTTTTATCTCATTACCTTGTGTACATCTATTAGTATTAGTGTAAAACATAAGTTAAACAGATGGCATCAACATGTGCACTTCATCAGGAGTTAAATTGCTCAACACCAGTGACAGCTGCTGCTTATTTTGTGTGGTGTTTTTCTTCCTATTTTATTTGACTTTCTGTGTTAGCTCTCTGTGTGTGATAATGAAAATAAAATAAACGTATTAAATTTGTAATTAATGGAAAGTGGAGAATGTGGTTATGGACAAAAAATTGCAGTATTTTAGCATTTTCGTATTTGAGATTACCAGTGTGACTTGATGTTGGCTTTTCAGAGTTTTTTTTTTCTTGTCCTTCAGATTAGAAAGTAAAACTAGGGCCTCCGTGGCCGAGTGATTAGTGGGTTTGACTTTGAAGTCGAAGGGTCCGGGGTTCGATTCCCACAGCGCCACTCCACGGTTGGTTGTCCCTGTCTTTCGGATGAGACAGTAAAAATCAAGGTCTCGTGTCACAGTAGGTGTCTGCACATTAAAGAACCCTCCCTGCTCTACGGCCAGTAGTGCCAAGCACAGGCAAAATTTGTCCCCCTTCACTGATCGACACACAGTGACGTTTCCATATGAGTGAAATATTCTTGACTGGGACGCTAAACAACAACGAAACAAACAAACAAACAGAAAGTAAAATCAAGGTCCCTGTGTCACTGTACATACATGTACGTATTCAATCAATCTGTTCTAGAAGCCTTGTTTCTAAATTGCCATAATTGCCAAGAATGGAGACTGTATTTTTGTAATATTTTAATAATTTCTTAAATGCATGTCTCCCCAATGAAAAACTTCAATTTCCTATTAATTCTGAGTAAAATCTACATGTATAAGTGTCTCCCCATGAGATTAAAAAATGTCCCCCATGGAAAGTTTTCTAGGTTGGCAAATCTGTATTTAACACAGGGCGACATTATTGGTTGCACTTTAATAAAGATGAATTTTTTGACCAGTATATTTTCATCAATTCTTTTCCTTTGTGTGTAGTAAAAGTTTCAGTGTTTTTATCATAATTACTACAGTAACAGTGGAGAGCTTTACTGGCCTTATGGTTAGAGCATTTGAACTTGAGGTTATTGGTTAGAACCAGGGTGAAAGAGGCAGCATTTCCTGTCCTTGGGATGAGACGGTAAAACCAAGGTCCTGTTTCACAGTAATTATCAAAATAATGAAAAACCATCACTGCTCAATTGCCATTGGACTGGCAGCATGGACATGGATTGCTGTCCATTTTGCCAAATTTTTTCTGCTTCACCGGTATTGGTGATATCTCCATANNGTGAAAGCTGCAATGTGCATATTAATTATTGTTATGCCCCTCTTTGACATAATTAGGAGGACTGTCATGATCTAGTGGAAAGCATGTTTACCTTTTGAACATTTGGTCATGGGTTTGAATCTTAGCCAAGCTGCAGTTGGCTGTCTTTTTTATCAGATGAGGTAGTAAAAATCGAGGCCCTGTGTCACTGTGGATGTTGGCACATTCTACAACTACTGTAAATCCAGTTTTATTCGCGAGAATTTTATTTTCGCGTAATTACGCGAGAGCACTTACTCGCCAAAATAAAGTTCTCGCTAAATATACTGACCTGATATTAACATGCATCAAACAACACAAACTTTTAACTTAAATGCACGCTCGCGAAAATATAGTATCGTGAATAATTGCATGACCATCGATTCGCTAAAATAAAGTTCCGTGAAAATTTCTGGATTTACAGTAGTAGTCAGTCATGTACGTGATCCTGCAGGCGAGTGTTTGTGAATTTGTCGATTAAGAAGAGTATCAAAAGTGTTCATGTCTTCATAGTAAATAAAATTTCATACACTCTCAGTAAATGCTTCAGATTTTCTCTGAGGCCCCACATTCATACAGATAATGTTATAGATAGGTTTCAATAGTATCACGTTCATACTTTTTTGGTAAATCCAAAAAGTATGAACATGATAATAGCATAAATTTTCTTGGAGTTATTCCCCTTTGTCGGCCATGTTGGGGTCCATGAAGAATATTCTATGCATAAAGCAACCAAATTACAGATCCTATTTCTGCTTACTGGGGTTATTCCTTGAATATTTACTATGCTGCCACAATTCATTAAACCCCCTCACTTACATAAATACTTGCATTAGGTTGAAAATAAGACAAACTTGGTCATACAAATCCGTCAAATTGGGCATAATAATGAACAAAAAACTCCAATCTGAACCCTAACATGGCTGAAAAAGGGAAATAACTAAGAAAATTGATGCTATTGCAACTTATCCATTTGGAACTAAAAGTTGACGGAACGCGACTTTTGGATATGCTGTCGTCTAATCATGGTTTAGAAAAGAATAACCCAGCTGAAGACCGAATTTTAATTAGATCGAACACGACATTTCTTGAAATATATGAAGAATGCTAGGGTAATCACAGAGGATTTCAAACAAAATTAATCCTAGCTAAAGAATAAACAAGAGTTGGTCGGGTCAATATTTCATATCTTAATTTATGGTCTTTTTGCACTCGAAAGTACGTGTACACTAGGTCCTGTAACACTGTGTTCATCTGATCGCGCGTTGTCCCGTTTACCGTTTTTAGCGTTCGCAGGTAAAAATTTCAAAGAAAAATATACTTAACGTTGACCAGAACGGACATGGGATTTGCATCTGATAAATTGCATGAGTGTAAAGTAGAGTAAAAAAAATGGCACCTAGTTGACGATGATTAATGAGTATTCCCTTTATTTATGTACGCAGTGGAGATTTCCAAAAACACGTACCATGTTTACCGGGAGAGTGACATGCGAGTCACTTATGAATCACTGAGACTGCTTCCGTGTATTGGATAGAAGGCAATCGAAAATTAAAGCTGTCTGAATGGAACAAATTCCCCGGGCGAAAGTTTATTTTTGGCGCTGTGACCTTGATCTTGTACGAATGACCTTCGTCCAAGTTTTTGACACAGATTTGGGTGATAGGCATCGACTCTGCAAATTTTGAACAATAATCTTTTTATGTATATATTTTTAAATGAAGAATTGACAGTCTGAACAAAAACAGTTGGAAACCAGTGCATTGTGACCTTGACTAAGTGTAACCCTTGGACAGTGGCCTGGGTCAATCTTCGTTCACAGACGCACTTCCATCATGGGTTCCCCGTCTGTATATTTTGTGTACAGAACTTGTCTGTCTTAAAACAAAACCTTAGCAATCTACTTACAAGCAGAGTAGTTCCTATTTATTCCCCTGACCTCGATGATCTGGAGGGAGTAAAATACAGAACGGTTGAAACGGAAATTGGGCGTAGATTAAACAAAACCTCATCTTGATGAATTACTTATATTCATCTTCAACACTTCAAATTAAACAATAGGTAAACCAGTAACCTCGGTCGGAACCGCTGAGAAATCTGATTGGATATTTACAGGTCATAGGATTTAACCCATCAATCGAGTTTCATAAGATCTCCGATCGGCGCAACATTGGAAAAAGAGCACACAACAGTAAATTAGATAACCTGCAGCTGATTCCAAGGTAGCAAAATTGAATATAGGCTACCTAGTAAAATCTTAGATATTATCCCTAACTTGTCCTACTTTTTACCTTATGTTTTACAACATTTTTTGCATACACATATATCTTAATTTACATCAAATCCCATTATCGTCACTATAGATCGACGACAACTTCACGGCATTCCATAGGCTCTTGTGTTATTCTGCTATATATATATATACGTACATACATGTACACTTGTATACGTCCGTCTTAATCATAGGCGTCGCACAACAGGAGATGACCTTGCTTTTGCCTTCAGGCTAGCATAAATGTCTGAATACCAAATTGGCTGGTTTCCGTCATTTAATTCAAAAGTTTGTCTCTCCTATGCCATACGAACTACTGACGTTTACTGTCCGGCGATATATACAATACAGGCCTTTATCTTTTCTTATTGATTTCAGAATTTGTATAGGTCTATATGCATGGTTTGGACTTCGAATTTATTACCTCACTACAGATTTGTTAAGAATTTTGAATCCATGGCTGTTTACACTAGATATGGTACATCATGACATTTGTAAATCGACACAACAGATGAAATAAGGGAAATTCGACAACAGTTTTCTATTTCAGTTTCGACTTCGTAATCACTTCCGCCTCAATACAACCCGGTGCATTGACCTTTACGTGTGAAATAAACAGTTCTTACACAGTGTAAGATTCACATTAGCTGTTCTGTAATAAGTATTGCTGTTCGCTTACACTGTGCCTCACGCAAACTCTAACCTATCCGTGAATTAAGCTTATAACATCCCATCCCGAGACAATAGGTACATGTATATTTATTTCTTCAACGGCTTATGCAATCGGAGCTGGGGACCATAAAACTAATTAATTGACTAAAGTCTGAGAATTTTCTCAAATTCAATTTCTCAGCCAATTAGAACTCAGCATCTGCTGAAGTTGAAAAAAATCTCAGACTTAAGTTAATTTAAGTTACATCATATAGTTTCAAGTCTGGGTAATGTTTTTACATGTACAGTAAAGCAATGTAGATAAGAGTGTTGAAAGGAAGTTACATAGGTTAGCAAGAACCATTGGTCAAGATATATGAAACAAAACTCCATATAACTTCAGGTTAAACCTTTGGTCGTTTTCAATTGCCCGACTGTCCCAGTGCCGGGGTGCATGGATTTAACTCACTTAAGAGTCAAACAGATCGCTTGACTTTTAGCCAGTCTACAGTTAGGAATATGTTTGCATTCTACAGACCTACTTGCAATAGACACGGATACTTTTCAATTTGACACTCGTTAGATAAATCGACAATTTCAAGGGAACTCCAATCAGCTCTATGTTTTCTTACTGGGGGCACCCATTTCTTCATCTGCAGGACCATGTGACCACAATCTGTCATTTGATTGGCTTAGTGGTTGCAACTTCAGAAAACTACAAAAAGTAATTTGTCAAGAAGCTACATGGAATCTTTTCTGCAAGCTAGTGTGCCGGTCCATGTGTTTTCAACTGATCTGCACTGGCAAACCTCAAAACTTTTTCTTTCCAAACTTGGAGTTTGCTCAAATGTAATGTGGCTCCCTTTTAACCATTTACTTCACATGTTTATAACAAAAGTTAGCAATACCATTCTACTAGCATATGAAACATACATATTTGTATACATATATACATGTATATAACTAATGTACATATTTGGCAAAGCAATACACTAATTGCATTTTCAATTTTATGGTTAGGAATTATACCAGAGAATTAGAGAAAAACATGTAATTTGCCATTGACAAGATGGCCCAAATATTGACCACAAATGGAACTATGACATGTACCATTTGATATCCCTATAGCGTTTGTGCGAGACTACCGGTAGTACATGTATCTCCAATGGTGAAGGAAGGTAACTCCGCGTAACATTCCCGCTGAAATTACGTAAGCGCGGGAAATCGTTTTATTTCGTTATTCCATCACTATTGGAAACAATAGTCCCGCACAAACGCTATCAGGTATCACGTGGTACGTACATGAAATAGCAGCAAAAGAACCTTGATTGACAAAGAATTTGAAGGAATATTACCTTTTTATACATATTTCTGTTGCAGCCCCCTAATATCACAATGTCGTCACTTCCGTTGATTCTGGTATATGTAATAATTCCTCGGATCCGGAAGGATAATCACACACGTCCAAATCTCCAATACTCGTGTCATCGTTCACCGTCAGTGAATCTTTTAAGTCCTGCTCTTGGTCATGAAAACCCGACTCCGAACTTTCGTCGTCAGAGTCGCCATTTGCAATACAAAACTGCACTTGATCATCATGTTTGAGTTCTTCTAAATCATTTCCAATTTCTAGATCTATCACGCGCGGCACTATAGAGTCGATCTCGGTAGTAGCGTCCTTAGCACATATCTTCGACTCGAGATTCAACGCCTTGACGGTTTCTGTTTGTTCGTCGCATTCAATATCGCTTTCCTCGATTTCCTCCTCTATTGCCTCGTCGTGCTCGAAGTCCTCTGAGATGGCCCCTAAACGCGGGGCAGTATTTGATTTTGATATTGGTGGTTTGAAATTTTGGCCTGTGCTTAAAAACTGGGTCCGCTTTGGTAGAACATCACCCGAGTGAGGCAAAGAGTTCGTTCGTTGCAATACTAGCCTAGAATTTTGTTTTCTTGTCTTCTCGCGCATGAATTCCTTCAAGGCAAATTTTAACTTTTCGTGCAGTTGTAAAGCCATTGCTTTGGCTTTGGCCTCGGTTTTACACAGAACAGCGTGACACCTTAATTCCAGTTTCATTTTCTTGCCCTCATGACGATACACCCACACAAACAAGCGCGGGAATTTGGGATGAGCAATACAATATGAAATACGATGAGATCGGTATTCGGTCAGTCCTTGTTCTTTCGTGTGAGCTTTCAAACCCGTGCTGGAAATGGTCAATTTCATTTCGAGACCCGGATGTGCACTTCTGACGTAGTTGTTCCAAATCACAGTGACTGGCTTATCTACACAGCCTTCACCTCTCATCAGTGAGGTCTGAACATTTCCAAGATACCTAACCTTATATGTAGGCTCTTTCTCACTTACTGATAGACTTTTCTTCCAAGAAAAGAGACTCATGATTCCTTTGTTTTTTGTCTCTATGTCATTCATAAAGATATCCTTGATTGTTTTACACTGTCATGATCTGGAAAATAAGAAAAAAATTAAAAATATTAATGTCAGATGTGTTTTGCTGTTGCCACACTGATACCACAAAAGGCATGGAATCGATGAGTAGACTCAGTCACTCTCAACTTCCTTATCTCACTAAGTTCTAATGAAACGCGACTGAAAGGTCAAATCTAATGACCTTTGCCAATAACCGGTCAAATGTTGAGCTTTAGAAATTGAACGCACAAGTGGTCAACATGAGTATAGGCCCTATAATAGGCATAAAAAGCTCTGGAGGAGATTTTAGAATTAAACAAATTAATCGGGTTTTACTTCATCTTCATGCGGCACGATATACAACAAGATCACATGGAAGTATGAACTTTAATCAAATTGCACAAAAATGTATGGTTGTATGCAAAAACATAAAACTTGTTTTAAAGGAAGGGCAACTGAAAGAGAACTGGAGATATCAAAGCCGTATTATATCCCACATTAAAGCGTCCACCATGGTCATTGCAATCGGTACTGCTGTAGTTAGATATGCATATTTTTTTTGTTGGATGCATAGAGTGTGCATGCGTTGGTGTTTACACTCATGTATCTTCAAATAGTGATTATTCACGATTTGCGAATACATGCATCTAGTTTATGAATTCTTTCTTTTGACACATACTGTATATCATATGCATGTCTGTTTCTCATAACGTATCTAGCAGGCCTTATAATAGAATACAGGTAGATGACAAGTAGATAATAGCGAGGGAACAAAGTGCATGAAAATATGCAAATATATAATTGACCATCGCGTTTACATTAATTAGTCTTCGAGTGACGTCAAACTTCCAAATCGTTATTCAGAAATCTACACCATAGGGGTATTCCGCTGCAGTACATCACACTGTTGACCACCGGTCACTTCAAAAGTGATCCATCACTTCTAGTATACCACATACCTACTGTGGACGTCATCGTACCTACGAGTCTCGTTAATACACTCTCTTTTGATGCGCCACGGGCGTTTCAACAGAGCTTATGGCTAGGTCAAACTTCCATTACACCATAGTGCTTTGGTAACGTCTTAAAATGATGCGCTCCATTTACTACTTAAACTCTATTTCTATAATACACCCAATTACCATTACTACAGCAGTACATGTACCTTCCAGTCCTGAACAGACAAAAAAACACTTTATTAGTCTACCAAGACTCGCGTTAAAATTTGAAGCGGTTTGTTTCCCCCATTTCATTTTTGAAGATCGTTCATCTTTCTTGAATCCAAACTCTTGTATCCAAAATTGGTGAACGATCGTGGATTATATGTACAGGCCTCTTGATGGATAAGAAAATCACAGGTACCAAAGTATCAATTGTCAGAAGAACCAGGCAACAAAATGGTCAATATTGAACAGACAATAACCTCTGAAAACACCAGAGGTGGGATCAGGTGCCATGGAGGAGTTAGCTCCCCCTGCTGACCTGTCATACCCGCCGCAAGTCCACAGTTGAGTCAAATGAAATAATTGAGAAACGAATTCTCGTCAAAAATCGACAGAGACGATTCAACAACCAATCGTACAAGTTGTTGTTGTTTTTGTTTTGTTGTTGTTTAACGTGCCACTCAAGAATATTTCACTCATATGGAGACGTCACCGTGTGCCGGTGAAGGGCGACAAATTTTGCCTGTGATCGGCACTACTGGCCGTAGAGCAGGGACGGTTCTTTAACGTGCCAACACCTACTGCGACACGGGACCTCGGTTTTTACTGTCTCATCCGAAAGACAGGGACGGACAACCGCGGAGTGACGCTGTGGGAATCGAACCCCGGACCTCTCGGCTCGAAGTCGAACACGCTAACCACGCGGCCACGGAGGACCCCAATCGTACAAGTAACTCAACACTCCAATCAGTGAGATATCACAAACGCAAACAAGGTCGTTACAACGACCGTAAAATACGGAGTTTTATGTTTTCTTATGTTGTTTTCAGGCTCAAAGCTACGCTCGACTCATATTTCTGCACCGAACATGTTTTAGGCGAAATTATGTGATACCAGAGGTCGTATTTCAGACTCACAAGGACATGTCTACATTAGGATATACACATGTATAAATGTATTTCATTACATTGTCTGTAATAAACAATGAAGTTTTTTTTACAATTCTTACTCTAAATTCATTATATCTAAAATGTTACTTATCTACGTACACTAACATTTCGTGCTCACCACATTTAGTACTCAAAACTCAGTACATGTATACTAAACCATATCGGAAATCACGTCATAACATGGCCATTGTTTTATTTCCCACTTCATAGTTCACACTACACTGTGAAATGTAAGCGAAATGCTAAAAAATAAATTAGATGTTGACTCAAAAATGTTGTTTTTGGCTTACTTCTTTGCAAAATGTTTTCACAGATTATTTTGTGACAAATCGGAGGAAAAGCATCCTTGAGGAAATATATTGGTAAAATACTATAGGTAAAATCATATTTCTTCCCTGGCTTCTTTAGATTAATCATTGCTTTGCTCCATAAAAATCCATTTGGCTCAAATACATTCACTTTGGCTAGTTTTTTGGCTCGAACAATTTTTAAAAACCGATGTGTGAACCTTGCACATTATGTACATGCATTATGTTTTTTCGTCATATCGACACAACTACGTTATTTGTCAAGTCAAATATATGATATCCCAAACTACTTGTACAAAATTTTCCATGGTTTATCTCTTAGATGGCATCAGGGGCTGGTACCATGAAACGTAAGAAGTTACTTAAGTCTGAGAATTCATCGTACTCGAAAAACAGGCAACCGTTAATGCTGATTGGCTGAAATTGGGCCTGAAACCTTTGGTCCAAATTTGGTTCAACTGTAAATTGATTTTTGTTGATGAGGGCTATTTCGTTTTCTTTGAATGCAGTCTGCATATAACTCGATCAAAATTTACCGGATCGTTAGCCGTGACATGTTGATTTACTTATGAGACCGGATTACTCCACAATGCCTGACCAAATTCTTACACATGATTATGGCGACCATGCATCTCCGTCCCGGTTTGGTTTTAAACATTATTGTCGTCTATCACGCCAAATTAGTTTTATTGTGAGACATCGACATGTAGCTCTGATTGCCCACTGGTCACAGGAATTTGAGTATTTTACTCAAACTCAAACTCGGAAAAGTTTAAACACGATTCAATTCCAAACCCAGCGGTTATGTATACCTTATTTTGACATGTAGTATTTCACTGACCAGGTAAGGTAAACGGATTATTCAAAGATTAAAACGTTTAAGTCTATGTATGCCAAAAGTCACATCAAAAATATATTTACAAACACAAACTGAATGGTGTTTACATGCACGCTCTCTATGTTAGCTATAATATAGCTCAAATAGTCAAGGTGATGAACCTTTCAAATTGAAAACAACTTTTCATTATTTGATTACTATTAGACCTATAAACAGCTGTTGAAATTTGAATTTCATGTATAAATATACAACTACCCAGAACAAATAATACTACGTCAAATGTGAAAAGGGAAGTCGATGACCGGTTACAGAATAATCTTTAATCTCTCAGCGCACCGTGATATTTTAGACAAGAACATCCTAATATTGTATGTTTTATGCAAAAACTCTTTACAAAATCCTATTTTTTTCACACTGACAAAAACATTGACTTTTTATGTTAACCAAGAAGAATGCGCTAGGGCAGACGTAGACCTATCTTTGTTTTGTAAGTTTTTTTCCTTCTACTTAATGGTCATTTCTTTGCAAGGAAGATGTTAACCAAACACCATATCAAGATTAGACTGATATTTCATCAATAGGCTTACTTACCGCTTTGAAATTACAATGTTATAAAGACAGTGATCCACCAATGCATATGATTAGGTTCTTACATGCGCAGATGTAGAGGGGAACTAGGAGCCCCCTACTTCATTGTTGGGCTCTGTCGTCTATACTGCGTGGGGCGGATATACAACGTTTATGTGTCTATCTGGGCCCATTTGCTCATCTGCTGGTTACATTTTAACCCTCGGTTAAATATAACCAAGGAATGAAATAAATTCAGTTAAATTCTACTACAAAACAATTAGATTATAAAGGTTAAAATAAACCTTTTACATGTATCAGACAAATTCTCAAATTTGAGAGATGTCTACAAGCTCTGAAGCTTGGTTACTATATTTCTGAAAGCATCAGTTGTACATGTATTTAAACTTTGACTAAATTTGACCAACTGTTGAATAATTGGGCCCAGGAGTGATGCAGCAGACCTCTAGGTAAATGTTCGACGTCACGTGACGGCATCAGCGACCGAACAACGTTCTGACGTTTATTGTATTAAACGGGAAAAAGTCAACTGATATTTCGGCGCTTTTTCTTACCTAAAAATACTGTGATGTGTCTATTAATAATTCAACACAAGCTGAACTTTAAGAGGAAAGGTTATTCTTTTGACAGGTGTGTGACTTGATTTGTTTTTTCTCTTTCCAAATCTTGACCCACTTTGAACAAAACAAAAAATCCAGGCTATTTTGAGACGGTGAAATGGTCAATTACCCCGTATGGTTATTTTTACCTTTTCCTTGTGTTAAAACTCATGTTCTTTAGGCTACGTAGGTGTTGGCGAGACATGTATAACGGACGGAAAACAATTAAAGGTGTGCTGTACGTGTGTTCATAAATTTTCATACAAGAATTGGTTACATGGCTTGTTTACATGTCTTCGCGTATTTATGTACGTATTTTGAATTAATTTTGCTTGCCTCATTGTCGCTTCACGCCATGTTCAACAAAATTTCAGTTACATTACGGCGACGCTATATATATTGGTTGGTTGTATTGTTGTTTAACGTCCAAGTCAGAAATGTTTCAATTATACGGAGCTGTAATCGAACACCGGCGATAGACTACAAATTTTGGCCTATACTCGATAATTAAGCTGTTGCTCAGTGTGGGCTTTCTCATGTGCCAAAACGTTTACCAAGACTACGGAGTTCACATTCTCGTCCGAAGGATGCTACACTTAATGAACTAAAGGCTTCCGGAATATTTATCTATGCCGAGGATCTTATCCTAAGCAGTAAAGAGTCTTTAGAGTATCAAACTTCATCCTAATCCTTGTCACAGAGACTCGATTTTTTCCTTGCGCCCCCCAACCCGTAGAAGAGGAGAGACCAGCTACATAGCGCAGCTAGAATTCGAATCCTCGAAATCCAAATTTGGGGATAAATTCCAATTATTTCAAAAGAAAAAGAAAGAATACTAGTAATAACTGGTTGAATTTCTGCGTGTGTGAATTTCCGGATTGATGGTTTGTCACTATGTGCGTAAATCGGTATGTAGGTGGGTTTTATTTACACCTATGTAATGTTCAGTATTATGTATCAAAGATCGGTGTAGGAGGGAAACACGACTATGTGCAATTTTCAGGTAATTACAAATCGATATGTCAATGATAAATACTCTCTAGTTAATATATCACTTGGGGAATAATCAACATGAAAACATAATGGAATGTTACATATTTAAACATTAACTACCACAATACAGTCAGTTTATGGTCTAATAAAACTGTTACGTAGCCAATGTACATGCTTGTGTACCAATTCACCATTCAACTTTTTGTGAAACCCTTGGTAGTTGCTGGAGCATATACATATTTCATGTACATGTACCCAGCTATAGGGCCGCTAGATGTAGGCCCTACTTCCGGGTCCAAATTAAAACTCCTGTTTCTCCGTTTGCGTATGCCAATGGGTTTTTGCATTGATTACTCTGCTCTCTAACGGCTTCTATGTAAAAATATTCTAGATGAGGCACTGGATCCGTAAACGAACGTTCAAACTTGTGCTCCTTTTATCAGTTAGATGTCATTAAAATGTTTGTTATTTTATGGTTCTTGAATGTTCCCTGCTTCCGGACTTACTCACTCATGAATATGGAGACCATAATATCCTCGAATGCCTTTGATGAACTTGGCATGTGTTCAGCACATGTCTAGCCATTGAGCTGTCGACAAATCGGTGCTGGGACAAGGAGCCTGTTTTTATTTTCTCATCCAAAGCTGGATTCTCTAAAGTTAATAAAATTCATCACTGAACAATGTCTGATAGCCAGTTTGCATGCATGGCGATACTACCCTTTTAAACTTTTGGTCCAAATTGGCAACACTTCATTACAAAATTATAGGATTTTTATGGATTCAAAATGAACTTATGGGTATTTCAGGTAGGAAAGAATGGAGTTTTTAGTGGCATCCAACGTGTGACGACCTTCTAATGTTTTGGCTAGCGGAAGGTCTGTTAAAGCAGTGATGGTTATTTTCACGGCGATGCTTCTCTGCGCGGGCCCTGCAATACGAGTGCAGGCCGACAGGTAACTTAAATATGGGATTGTGTTTCAAGTCAGACCTGGAGGTGAGGGCGATAGGTGGGTCAACAATGCATGTTAATAGGAATTAAACGCCATTAAACAAGCAAATAGATATCACGTACAATGAGACGAAATTAGACGCATACATATAATGTACACTTTGAACTTGACAAGTGAAATTGACAACGCCTTCAGAACCGTATCTCAAATCTTGCATGAGCAATGAAACAATCACCTGTTTGACTGAAGTTAATTAGAACAAATGAGATAGAAATTACAAATATCAATTATTATAGTTTTAAGGAGTTATATTATTTTCAGAAAGCATGGATAAATGTATTTAGACGGAGATATTTTGTAGGCTCATGACTTAAAGACGGGAAGAATGAGTCACCTATTTCCGGATTTTTTTATTACAACACCAACCATGACAATGTACGTAGGTTCGTTGTTCATTGAAGTGTGACGTCCAGTCTATCACGGGCCACAGACACAACGTAAATGATTTACAGCATATTCTAAAAATAGTCAAAACAATTTCTTTTCCTGTGCAAAATGTAGGAAAGTTTTCATTCGTTTCATCTCTCTCTCTCTCTCTCTCTCTCTCTCTCTCTCTCTCTCTGTGTGTGTGTGTGTGTGTGTAATTGATCTGACTAATATTGAATTCTTTACCAATAAAGTCTTTATCGATTTAATTCGAGTAACTTTAATTTGAGTAGTTCAATCTTTACTGTAAAGTGCAAATTAGTCATTGAGTGTAGTGGTGATTATATTTTATATGATGAAACTATAGTCATACTACAGATCGAGCTTGAAACAGTAAACAATATAGATGTCAAAAACTACACAATAAACCAGGCTTTCTTTCTTCTTCCTAACAGTTTTTCTTTCTTTCTTGAAATCAATGGGTGGAAAAATTCAAGTTTACTTCCGCAGCCTAAGATCCCCTCCGAAAGATTACTAAGTGTCCGAGGCCAACAGAAATCGGTTTGTTCGTATGTGTAGGTTTAGTATATATACATGTATATATAAGCTGCTTTAATGGCAAACAGACTGAAATGTTGTGATCATTCGTGGTCTCTTTAAGTCCTAGTTTGTCTCTTTGTCTCTTCCAGTTTTATTCATTTTTTTCCAAAACTTTTCGATTTTTAGAAAATGACCGCGAGATCTTCAGTTAAAAATTACGTTCACTCTTGAAAAAAGAGCGCGTCCCCTTCATATCCCCAAATTGTTATTTGAGTCAATATTGACATAAGCTAAACAGAGCAAGCAATGTACAGGGTAAGCAAGGGTTCCTTCACCGAAAAACAACAAAGTCTTCAAATGTTGGCCTATGATTTGAACTACTATAATTTTATTATTGGCCTTCATCCTGCAAACGCCTTTACAAACTGTTTTGTGACAGCAGTCTTGATTAGTCAGATCCCACCCGAACAATCTCTGACTTTCGTTTTCAAAGCGGAACGTTTTGCTAAGGAACGGTTATAAACTATGTAAGGCCTGATTCAAGAATATTTCACTGATATTGGGGCACCATCGAATATATTTAGAGAAGGACTATAAATTTGGCCTACGCTGGACACCTGCCATCAGAAGCTTAGAGGTCGTTAACGGGGCCTCGGTCCCATCCGAGGCAGAGCAGATTCGAACCCACAACCTCGCGATATGATGATGATGGCGACCACATTACTGTGGACTTCGGGTTATCGAGGCCTGGATTTAGAAAATAAGACCTTCTAAACACGATTTGAACATTCTAACTACTGGGTCACCGTGGGTGTTTGTACCTGTACGTCAGTGAAACACGTTCTTTTTGTAGGCCTACATCTTTTCAAAGAAAAAAAAAACCGGCCCATTGCTATAGAAAAGAAACAACTTCCACAGATATATCATGTACTGGTATATTTTCTATGGAATCATTCATGCATATAGAACATTTCATGATAACATAATAACAAGGTTATCTAGGTAAACATAATTTTGCTTTCTGTGCTTAATATACAAATATGCATACACAATGTGTGGGCACACCTAAGGTAGAGCCGACAAGGTTGACAGGGCCTTATATTTAATATTCTAGCATTACAAAATAAAAAAAAATAAAAAAACGAAGACAGTCTTAATTTGCATGTACTTGTATTCTTCGATTTTCCAAATATCAGCCAAGTTCGTCAGTTAGTGACACCATTACATGCGCGGATCCAGGATTTTTTCCAGGCGGGACCCAACTTCTGGTAAGGAAAAATCCAAACCCTGTTAAAATGAGAATCTAAGTATAATTGACCAATGGTG
>JACSZP010011970.1:0-14078 GCA_016161895.1 Pinna nobilis
TATATATATCGGACTGTTTAAGAGACTGATCAATAGTTGATAAAGACTTTGGTATCTGCATTTTTTGCACACGGATACCATACAAATTTTATTGTTGTTTCAAAAATTATTGTCTTTTTAATCTTAGAATTCGTATACCAGCTGAAAATAAAGCATTTCCCATTTGAAAACTATTTACAATAAAAACTTGGTTTTGAAATCCAGTTTTTGCTGAGATGAAAATTATTTAACTAAATACTGTTTTTTTTTTCAAATAAAACATAATTCTATTTTCTCATTATAATGCTACTTCAATACCCTGAAATTGTAAATTTTTCATATGTTTGTTAATGAAAATTTAAGGAGGTTCCATCAATGCTAATCGTGAAAATGAATTCCTGTTGCAATTGGTAATTTTTAATAGTTTGTTTAGATGCAACATTTAATAATTTGCCATTAATTGAAAAGCTGGATCTATAAGGAAATAGTGTAGTTTTATGTCAGAGTTAAAATTCATTTGTTTTATAGCTACTGTAAAAGTAGCCTACGTTTAAGCGACATTAACTATCTTACATAAACTGTATAGGAACATGCTTCAAGACACTGATGTTAAAGCTTGTTTCCTTCTCAGAATATATATTACACATGTTCAGTTTTAACAGAACTTTGTTTACTTTCTTTGTAAGATTTTACAAAAGTCGAAGAATTCTACTAAAGAAGAATCACTAAACGGTTATCCGATATTGCGTGTCTGTTTCATCACTCGAGATCTAGTTCACAGTAATGAACGTTTTATTAATACTCTAAATTACTTATACATAAACGGATAATTGCACATAATAATCTGAGGAGGCATGTACAAGAGAATTTAATATATCTGATGACGACCATAATGTTGATTTAGAGAATTTAATAGGGGCCTTTGTGGCCGTATGGTTAGAGCATTGCGCTTTAAGCAACTCGGGTTTTCACCTCTTGTCAGCTCGCTAGAACCTAACTGATTATTTGAGAAAGTTTGTCAGTTTACTTCTGGATGGCCGTTGGTCTTTTTCCCGGTACATTTGTAACCGGGCTCTCTCCTGATTGAGCAGGAATAATCAGTTGTTCTTGAAGGCAGTCAATGGAGACTATCACCAAGGACAAAACAAGCTAAATAGTTGCATTTTGGGGGACCCCGGGGATCAGTACCTGCCCCGTTATTTCACATATGTACAATTATATAAAAAAAACATCGAGATCCCCACCTCAAAACCAAATTTTTGATTATACATGATAAGACAAATTAAATTGTGATACATTGGGGGGATCATTCCCAATTGAACATTTAAGCAAAAAAGTATATGTATCCCAAACCCGCAAAAAAGTCAACATTTAT
Organism: Pinna nobilis; assembly: GCA_016161895.1. Classification (NCBI taxonomy): domain Eukaryota; kingdom Metazoa; phylum Mollusca; class Bivalvia; order Pterioida; family Pinnidae; genus Pinna; species Pinna nobilis. The sequence goes on from JACSZP010011970.1 coordinate 1,355, forward strand.
GACTGTTTAAATAAAGACTTCAACTCATTAACTGCTGAAAACTAATAATAGACTCTTAACTGAATCGATGATTTAGGCAAATTTAAATGTGTCATAGGAAGTAAAAGATTTAAAAAAAATCTTTTTTATTATTTTTTCTTATATTTATATTGAAATACAAATCAAAGAAGAGTTTGCTTTTTGAGAGTGTTATTCTGTTTTGAGATGTAAAGTCCAAGAAAATTAAAACTTGATATCATGTTGTTCTGAATTGATATTCATACATGGCATTTACCAATGTTTTATAGTGACAAAGAGCATATAAATGCGTTTCCAATAGATTCCATATAGTATTGGAGTGCACATGACATGATATGTCCCCAAAACGAAGTTTGGAAAAAGATCATATAGTTTTTGTTCCGTATTATCTTCTTCGTAAAAACGATTAGATGACATGGTGTGTAGATCTGCACAACGTATTTGACGTCAATAAAAAGGGAGCCTGAAGTTGGTTCGGAGTTCCGTATACGGAACTCGGAAATAAGTGTCAGTTCGGAGTTCTGTTTACGAAACTTGATGCCAGGTCCGAGTTGCGTTTCGGTACCAGTTCCGAGTTCCGTGTACGGAACTCAGAACTGACACCTTGTTCCGTTTAAGGAACTCGGTACCAGTTCCGAGTAACTAAACGATTTAACGGTCATTACTGATCACTCACCAGTATTGTGGTCAGTTCTCTCTCATCTATAAAAATGGTCAGTCACTCGCCTGTATATTGGTCAGCATTGGTCACTCTTCTGTTTAATAGTCAGTAATAGTCACTCGCTTTTTAAGGTAAAGTTTTGGTCGCTCACACATAAAATTACCAGGTCTAGTCACTCATCTGAATACTGGCAAGAACAAGTCACTCGACATGATGTTGGTCAGTGCTGATCACTCTCCTACATATGCAAATGGTCAGCTTTGATTACCCCTATAATGGCCATCACTGGTCATTCGCCTGCACATTGGTCAGACAGGTCAGTACTAGTAATTCACTTATCGGTATGGTCAAAACTGGTCACTCACCAGTACTATGGCCAGTAATAGTCACTCATCTATACAAATGGTCAGTACTGGTCACTCGCCTTTTTTAATAACCAATACTTGTCACTTATCTGTCAAATGGTCAGCACTGGTCACTCATCATCTGTAAAATAGTCATTCATCTTTGATTGTCAGTACTGATCATTCACCTGTAATGGTCACGGCCACTTTTCTGTATATTGCATATTAATAGTCACTCGTCTTTGTAACAGTCAGTACGGGTCAGTCGACCGTATAACGGTTAGCACTGGTCATTTATCTAGTTGTCAGTACTAGTCACTCGCCTGTATAATGGTCATCTTGTACGGGACCCAATGCCAGTTCCGTAAACGGAACTCGGAACCAAGCTCCGTTTAAGGAACACGATGCACCAAGCCGTGTGTGGCGCCAACTGCCCCGCAGCTCTTGGCCGACCGAAGAAGCCTTCCCATGCAAAGTTGAAGTAGGCAGGAGAGCTACTTCGCTCGGCGGAGATCTGCGGGGCGGCCCACACTGAACATCGACCTACGATAGCAGGGGAAGGCTTCTGCATTCAGGCGAGAACTGCGGGGCGGCCAACGCCGAACATCGACCTAACAAAATATAAGCGAGTGAAAGCTGACTCGCTCAGCGCAGAACTCGGGGACCGCGACACACAGCTTGGTGTATCGAGTTCCTTAAACGGAACTCGGAACTGGGAACTGGTACCGAGTTCCGTTTAAGGAACTCATCTGTATAATGGTCAGTACTGGTCACTCACCAATATGATGACCAGTGCTGGTCAATCAACTATACATATGGTCTGTATTTGTCACCCATATGTAGGTCAGTACTGGTCACATAACATTGTTGGTCAGTACTGAGCATTTTGCTGAAGCGAGCTGAAAATTTAGATATAAGATAAGTTGATTAACAAATTCGGCGAGCGCAGCGAGCCGGAAATTAAAGTCAGTAATGAGTTCATTTGTCTTACTTGCTATTTTATTTGTGATACAATTTAAAGTAAAAAAAAAAAAAAGAAAGAAATGGCTGGCGAGCGCAGCGAGCCAAAATCTTTTAGATATCAAATAAACTTATGATTTTAAAGATATAGAATAAGTTAACGCATTAGCGAGCGAAGCGAGCAGAGAGTTTTGATCTGTCTTACTTGCTATTTCATAAGTATAAAGAAATGACTGGCGAGCGGAGCGAACCGATGTTTTTCTTAGATATCAAATAAAATTATGATTTTTAAGACATGAAATAGGTTGTAAGTTGATTAACGAATTCAGCGAGCGAAGAGAACCGAAAAATTATTGAAATTGTTAATTTCAATTTGGCTTAATTGCTACTTCATTTTTGAAACGCACACACCCTCTCTATCTCTCTTATTAAATCCATTTTCAACTTTTTTTGTCTTGCAAAAGGGTGGAGGGGGTGTTGCAATCCCCCTATCCACCTGGCTTTATCTGCCAGTGCTTTATGTTCCTCTGATTAGCCTTTGATTGTTTGTAATCCTTGAATACCGCTTGATTTCAAACCATGAAACTTAGTATTTTGTATGACAAAGTATTTTAAGACAAAGAGAATTGAATGTGTTCTAATATACAGCAGCAGGATTCAATTAACAGCTGAATATTCACCGGCCCCTCCCTTCTTTTACACGACCAAAGCAAAAACAAAAAAGCAAACAGCAAACAAGAATAGGAAGTTCAACTTCATGAATTTCACGTGAAGTTTAATTATAACACTGGTATATTTAATCATACAAACTTCAAACTATTTACACTCACCCCCTCCCCCTATCCACCTGGCTTGATCCGCTAGCGCAGTACTGACCGTTATACAGACGAGTGATATGATTATGCACTATACAGGGAGGTGACCGCTATTAACCACTACAGGTGAATGACCAGTTGTTGTTGCACTGTTATTGAACATCCCACTCAAGAAATATTTCACTTATACGGAAACGTTACCGTGTGCCGGTGGGGGGCGACAAATTTTGCCCATGATCGGCACTGTTGGCCGTCGAGCAGGGAGGGTTCTTTAACATGCAAACACCTACTGTGACATGGGACCTCGGTTTTTACTGTCTTATCCGAAAGACAGGGAATGGCCAACCGCAGAGTGGCGCTGCGCGGATTCGAACTCCTGACCCTTCGATTCGAAGTCAAACACGATAACACGACAACCACTTGGCCAAGGCGGCCCCGTGAATGATCAGTACTGACAATTTTAGATGAATGACCATCATACAGGCGAGTGACCAGTACTGACCATTTGTATAGGTGATCGACCAGTATTGACCATAATACTGGTAAGTGACCAGTGTTGACCATTCGCATAGGCGAATGACTAGTACTGAACATCATACAGGCGAGGGATTTGTCTGACCATTGTGCATGCGAATGACCAGTACTGACCATTATAGGTGGTAATCCAAGCTGACCATTTGCATAGGTAGTAGAGTAACCAGTACTGACCATCTTACTGATGAGTGACCAGTACTGACCATTTTACAGATAAGTGACAAGTATTGATCATCATAAAGGCGAGTGACCAGTACTGACTATTTGTATAGATGAGTGACCAGTACTAACGCCACATAATGTTTATACAACGGACGGATAATTGCTCAAAGTGTGCAGGTGATGTTCGAGCCTTGTTTGTTATTACTTGTTTTTTTTTGGGATTTTCTGTTCGGTATACCTTCAAATTGAAACAATTTATGTTTTTAACAGCCCTGTTCGAAAACATTGCTGTACTGTAACTTGAATTTCTCCGACCTTCGATGATAATTTTTTCTCTATTTTTACATTTTCACATCAGACGAGAATTGAAAAGTCCATGATTGAAAATTTGAAATTTATAAAGGCCTGTACATGTTGCAATTATGTATGTATGTATTTATGTATATGTATGCATTTTGTTAGTGCGTGCGTGTGTACGTGCATGTATGTACGTATGAATGTATGTATCTTTGTATAAATGCATGTGAATAGGTTTACTAAACTTTACCGGATTTCCTCATACTATCAATGTCTCGAATACCCATGCATCCCTGCTTGACAAAAGCTACATAATAGATTCATCTTTATTTCAAGAACATTTGTAAAATGTAAAACAAATTGTTTAGTATTATATCATTGCCTTTGACGAACCGATAACCCTGTTGTAACTCGCGAGACCTTTAAAGTGTTTATGGTAATCTTTCCCAGATAGAGATACAGTGTCAGTGTCTGAGTTGATGATGAGGCCCATGGATTGCAGCGAATCCATCTTTAGGATCACGTCCACATTAATATTGGAGATCAAAACTTCAAGCCCAAGGTCATATCTCCAAATTTATTATTCATGTTTTCCCGTTGGCCTCCATTGTCAACTGATGGGCAGCTATAATTTCGCTTTCCACCTGGCTACTGGTATTTCTACGAAGTTGTATGTCTGAATCGAACATGACTTTTGAAATGAGGGAGACCTTTGCGTCTGCGTCCATCAGAAAGTTTGCTCTAGGCAAACTATTTACAAAAGCTTTGACAATAAAGTCATACTCATGTATAGACCTGACATGCACTTTTTCTCCTGATATTTGTCTGCGACCTTAATTTGCTGACTCTATCATCAAATTGTCTGTCGACTTAGACCTCCATAATTTTGCAATGTCTCTGATACACTCTGTCGTCGCCCTCTGAAGTGTGTCCGAAACAGCTCAGTTTGATTGGGACGGGCAAACTATCATGTATTGTCTGTACAGTTTGTATAATCATATCTAGCTTTTCTAGCTTGAATACCTAGAACGTTCTGTGCCTGACACCATTAGATTGCATATATATGTATCCTCGAATACTCATGAAAGAGTATTAAATTGGCCTATACGTGATGCATATAGACATTAGGGAAGTGAATTGTTATAACTTGCCGACACCAAACATGAGAATGAACCTCGGTTTTAACGACCTCAGCCGAAGAACACTTGGATACGAAAACGCTAGCCACTCTTGTATGGATCACCCATCAGTTGTGCATTGCAGATTAAAGCCACCGGCTTTAATAGATGAAACTTCGGTCGAATCACAACTTCTTTTGCCAATCTAAATCTAACATAAACTTGCAATTACACGACGAAAATTATTATGTAGAAGTGGAACTTGTGTAAGACGTAGCAGTAAAGTTACATGAAATAATGAAACGATTTCCGGTACGTTTAACTCACTTGTTTCTTCCCTGTTTTCCATGAATTGTTGCTTTTATTTTAATACATTTTGTTTGTTCGGAAAAATAAGTCGGTCTGTAAGTTAGTACTCGCACTTAGTCAACATTATGCTAAGTTAGGTTTTATTTAAATTGATGAATGATTATAACGACGATTTAGGCTCTTACAATGAGATGGAGAGTAGTGGCATAAAGTCAAGGAGGTCCGTCCTATTGTCGCTTCCTATTATTTTATTCCTATATATGATATCTTCTCAGTAAAAAGTCTCACAAGTGGCAATTGCATTACACTTAAAGTTTATATAGTATATGAAAAGGAGCTAGTCCAGGCACTTATAGAATAGAGCAGACATTTAGGAAGTGTAGGCGTTCAGTATATCAGATATGATACGGGTACAGAAAAATGAACTTCACGTGGTAAACTACAACTATTACTTTATCGATTTATTTTTCCTATCAAATGTTAAATGTCCGTTAACTTGCCTTTCTAAATCCCCTCTTTTATTCCTCTATCCCCCCAAGATAAGAAACGAAATGATATATCACCCAGTTCAATGACTTGTCAAGCAATTTATGCCTATATATGACTTACTTCCACATGTACGGTTAGTGCATGCAGGAACATCACCGTTCCTTTAAATGTATGCAAAAGTTTGAAAAAAACGAAATAAATGAAATAAAAAATAACACCCACAAAACAATAACAAATACAAAAACAAAAACCAAAAAGAAACATACAGAACATATAAGGGTAGTTCTACCAGGGGATCGACAATTTACGGGGAAGGGGGGGGTGGTGGTCGAACTTGTACTTGTACGGAACTTGCTAGATGAGCGTTTTAACAATTGAGTCGAGAGCTCAAACGGCCTGTTTAAAGGGTATAACACTATCTATGTTTACCACAACGGCTATTTTTGTGTACCACTTTCAACCTCAGAGAGTCTGGAAATTTTAGAAAAGATACGAATAAAATAGTTTCGTTACGCGCAACTGCTGTTCGTCTTTTGTCTTGGATCATTGGTTCGAGTCCGATCCTTGTTGCAGTTGAATGTCCTTGTCTTTAGGATTGGAGAGTAAAAACCGAGACACCATGTCACACAGGAGGCCACCTGTCGTAGCGGGTATTTTTTGACTGATCAATATTTAGGTGAATGACATATAGTGACCATTATTTGTTCAAGTGATCAGTACTGACCATTATTCAGAATTGTTCCATGGACGAACCTGAAAAGTGCTACCCAAGTTCCTTAAACGGAACCGGACACTAAAACATGATCATTTACGGAACTCCTTAAACGCAACCCGAATCCTAAGACCTCACACCCCACCCCTCTAGTTCCGTTGAGCGACCAATACCGATGATCGGCCGATTACAACTCAAAAAAAGGATACTACTCTAGGTCATGTCTGCGGGGTGTCCAGCGCATAGCATCAGCCTACCGCAACTCTGCACGGGTAGACCTATTTCGCTCGGCACAGATTTGCAGATGGTCAACAAAATGAGCCTTTCACAATTTTGCTCTGGTAGAATTCTTCGCTCGCGTGATATCTGCGGGACGAACTGCTAAGTAGCTCGAGGGAAATCTCCAGGTCGGCCCACACAGTACATAGACTCGCGAGAACTTTGTTCGTTAACTACTTAGCTTAGCCGATAACTGCGGGGCGGACGACGCAGAACATCGGCCTAGCATAACTTTGCGAGTGTAAAATACCTCGCTAGGATCAGACCTTCGGGGCCGCCACACCCGGCTTGGTTCATGGAACTCCTTAAACGTCACTTGAACTAGTATCGAGTTTCGTAATTCATTACCACTATAAAAACGAATAACGAATAACTAGTAGTACTTACTATTGGACAAATGACCAGTACTAACCTTCATACAGGCGAGTACCAGTACTTACCATGATACAGGCGAGATACTAGTACTGGACATTATACAAGCAAATGACTTGTACTGATCATTACAGGTATATGATCAGTGAAGACAATTATGGATCAATGACCAGCACTCACCATTTACAGGCGAGAAAGTAGCACTAACCATTATACAAACGTGTGACCAGTCTGACCCTTACACTGGCCAGTGACCAGTACTTACCACTGAGCTGGTCAGTGATCAGAACTTTTTATTCTACTGGTTATTGAGCAGTACTAACCATTATAGGGATGACCTGTACTGAGCATTTGTATTGGTGAGTTATAAGTACTGACAATTATTCAGATTAGTGACTAGTTTTGACCATTATATAGGTGAGTCACCAGCACTGACCGTTATACAGCCGGATAACCAGTACTGACCATTATGGGGTGTGAGAAATAATGACCATTGTTACAGACCAAAGACTAATACTGGACACTATATAATTGAGTGATTACTGCCAGTATATAGATGAGTGAAAAGTACTTACCATTACGCTTTTGGGTAAACAGTATCGATCATTATAGGGGTCGCCACCGAACAGCTACCACAACTTTGTATGAAACGGTCACTTGGCTCGTCCGAGGTCTGCGGCTTGGCTCACGTAAAGCACCAGCCTACCACTACTTTGCGCGGTAAGGCTACTTCGCTCTGCATGACATCACATCCCACATTGAACATCGATCCATTCCGTGTAATAATCAGTAGGGCGACCCATACCCATGAACATTGACCAACCACATATTCTCTGGTGAGGCTATCTCGCTTAGTGGAGAAGTCAGGGCGGCAAGAAGGCCTTGTACATGGAGTTTATTTAACGGAACACGGGGACTCGTGCTGAGTTCGTTAAACGGAAGTAAGAACTGGTACAGAGTTTCTTAAGCAGAACCCCGATCTGCTACCGAGCTGTACGTTCCTGAAACGAAACTTTGAACTGGCACCAGCTCGGAACTCAGAACCATTTTCAATTGCTAACCTACCTCGCTCTTGATTGCCGATGACAGTTTGTAGTACGTGGCTTAGTGGTGGGCTCGTCTTCCCTCCGATGGTAAGGCCTTGGGTTGAAATATAAGCAACGCTGCGGTCGGTTGTCTCTTCCGTACGTATGAGCCAATGTAAATCGCGGCCTCTTTTTAGATTAGGTGTTAGCACGTTAAAATACCCTCCTAACTTAATTACCAGTTCACCCAGGATGGGGGAATATTGTCGCCCCTCACCAGCACATGGTGGGGTCTCTGTTTAAGTGAAATATTTTTCAGTCGGGTGTTCAACAATTACTAAACCATCAACTAAAGTTTGTAAGCAGCCATTCTTATCAATCGGACTTTCTACATTGTTGTAAACTACGTCATCTGTTTCTATGATTTTATTTTGTTTAAAGAGGACAGGAAATTTAGAACCATTAAAATAGTTCACATTGAGAACCCCACAATATCAATCGTACAATTGTGTGTGTTGTTTCTGTATCTCTTGGTAATTTCCCGCTGTCACTCTTCGGCAATCCACAAAAATTGCAAATTGGGACCCTATAACTGGAAATCTTTTCTTGAATATATATCAGTAATTGTGCATGTTATCAAAAAACATTCTAGTGCCTACTCCAATTTTTTGGGAGGTAAATAATCAGAATGTATTATTTTTGTAGAAATCAAACAGATATGCAAAATAGACATTTTAAGGCCGCCTAGATTACACATATCTAAGAAATTATTCTCGGGTTCAATATAGTTGGTGTTCATACATAAAGATATAAAAATCGGACCCATCCATATGGTTGAGTTCATAACAATAAATATCGCAAAGTAGGTAATTAAAGCCCTCATTATTGAATACATCTGTAATGCTTTTCATTTCTGATTTGACTAAGTACTCAAACAAGTAACCTTCAATAATATTATTTTAGACGGAAAGTTGTCGTGTATGATCACTCCCTTAGTGTGTTTTTCTAATGCATCTACCGAACATTGCACACGACAAGTGACGACTGTTGACACATTGCTATCAAACAGGGAGTATCCATACCACAGCCATGCCTGATCATTTACTGTACATCCGTTTAGGTAGCTAACCTTTGGCTGTAATGATTCTGGGATCAAGTATATCAAGAATGTCATTTTATGTTGTGAAGAATGTTTTCTAAAGTGTTCACAGAGTACGAGTCTGTGAACAGGTTGGTTTGACATCAGATGATGTTTACATAATCACAGTGCAAACAACTTATATTGAACTGTGATATGCTGAAATCCCGCTTATTCTAAAATGATTTCATTCTTAGCTTTTTTGCCATTAAATCCTGTTTTTTATTCCTTTTTTGGAGAATCTTGAAAATAAATTCCCCTTTAGATTCCACTGTATATCGTTTCAAAATCGGAATTTAGTCAAGAAAATTAATGAACTATGATCTTTGATAAAAAAAAGTGTGGATGACTCAAATAGGATTGTGATCAGCTCAATTCTGGTTCGAACGTACCAAATAATCAAGTACATATTTAACCGCACAGATAATTTTAGCATAACACTTGTATATGATATAATTGAAATAACACTCTGAAAGCTTTTGTGTTCCTGAATTTCCAGTTATTGTAGATATGTTAAGTAGATCATCTGGATATTGTCTGTTTTCCGTGTGATAACGGGTAATTAAATAGCGTAGTTTGCATCCACAACAATAATTTACATTTTTCAAAAATATGCGGGGAATAGAATATAGGATATGACAATAATTTGGTATTGGTATGGTATTGTTGTTTAACGTCCAACTCAAGAATAATTCACTCATATGGAGACGTCGCCGTGTGCCGGTGAAGGGCTACAAATTTTGCCTATGCTCGGCACTGCTGGTCATAGAGCCGGGCGGGTTCTTTAACGTGCCAACACTCACTGTGTGACGGGACCACAATTTTTACTGTCTCATCCGAAAGACAGGGACAACAGACCGCAGAGTGGTGTTACGCATCTCGAACCCGGATCTCTCGATTCGCAGACGAATACGCCAACCACTCGGCCACGGCGGCCCCTATGGTAATAATTAGCTATTAATACATGCTCTATAGTAAACAATATTATTACAAAAATTTTATGGGGGAAGTTTTATAATAAATAAATCTGTTACAGATAAAAAGATAGATAGATAGATAGATAGATAGACATACAAACAGACAGACGGACGGAAAAACATACGGACGGACGGGAGGTATGGACTGACATACAGACAGACAGACAGACAGACAGATAGCTAGATAGACAGACAGACAGACAGATAGATAGATAGATAGATAGATAGATAGATAGATAGATAGATAGATAGATAAATAGATATTTAAGTAGATAGCTCAAACCAGGAAGCAGGAAGAATATTATCATTACCATTATTTTGTTATGTTCGTTTTAATTGCACGATTTGTTTTTTGGTTGCGGTCTTCCGTCGTATGAGTAGTTATGATTGCATATCACTTTTTCGGTACTTTGTACGGTGCAAATGAAATTAAAAACGAATAACATAAATTTAAGTATCAGCAATAAATCCTAATGGGAAACTTGTATGGTTGCTTCACTATTTTAGCGGACTGCTAATTCCATTTGCATGCATTTCCCTACAGTCAAATAACTCGTGAGTTTATTCTGTTGTGTAACGCAATGGGAATGTACCATTATTTTCTCTGGATTTTTATATCTCTTGGCAAGATTTCTGCGGGTGAGTATCTTACATATTTAAGCATTCCTGCATAAGCAGGGAGACATGAAAAATCAGTCTAGTATCCACTTCACTTGCACACGATAACGTCTCCATTTGAGTGAAATATTCTTTAGTGGGACGCTTAACAACAATGCAACAACAACAACAACAATGTTTAAATCCTCTATAAAATATTTATAATTCTCAATAAAAAATATCCATACTTTTTTCACCTTGATTCCGGCACTATATGATTTTAAATGACGAAAAATTCCAAAAATCCTACCTAAAATCCGAAAGGCAGAAAAACAATTCGGTTTAAATATTGGTTGCTACCGGTCATTTCATTCAAATCCTAACATAAAAACAAGTAAATTTCATAAAGAGGGTACAAAAGACGTTTAAAAATGGAAGTTCAGTTCTGCATATGTTTCTTCTTATTTAGCCAAAATGCTTAAATGCCTTTAAAATATTTTTTGCTAGGTACTAAAGATCTAAGAAAATTAATTACCCGAGATCTATTATCCTAAGTTATTAAAACAGGCAAATCTCATAGAGAGGGCACAACACGTTTAAAAATGGAAGTTTTTTTCTGCATATGTTTCTTCTCATTTAGCAAAAACTCTGAAATGTCTATTGAAATATATTTTTGCTGGGTGCTAAAGGTAAATTAATATCCCGCGTCTTATTATCTGTTCTGAAAGTTGGCACAGGTAAAACATTAAAAAAGAAAAGTTGCCTTGGATAAGGCAGTGTTTTTTTCATACTGAAGTATATATTTATAAAAAAACAAAAAAGCAAATGTGATTTCTTTTTTTTTTTTGGTTTCTGCAAAGAATCTTTTGATAAAAAGTTCTGCAATTGAAGCAATTTTGGCAAGGTAGAAATGAACTTATTAACTTGTATTTTAGCATAAATTTTGGAAATATCTAACAGTTATTGTATTCAAACTATTTGTAAGTAAAAACAATCACTAATTTTTAAAGGGGATCTAACAATTACATTTTAAATTGAATTTATTTGTTTCTAGTACTTTTACAACCAGATTCATCGAATATTTAATATCGATATTTTCATTATTAATTTAACATATGTTTAAAGATTAAAATATCATTTTGTTCTTATTTAACAGCGATTTTATCTTTGTCCAGCAATCCTGACCGAGAAATTAAAGTAATTTATTTGAACCACAAGACTCATATTTGTACTTTACGTCTGTTTAATATCCGACTTAGATATTTTCTAATTATGTTTGAAAGGTTTTCAGTTTTCTTCTTGTCACTTGTTTAAAAAAAAGGAGGCATTTGTAGATGAGAATTTCGCCCCCAGCACGTTGAGCTACCCACTATCAAAGCTAATAAGCAACTCATTTATTATTTGGAATGACTTTCTTTTTATCATCTAAATATCTCTGAAACAGTTAAAACAATTTTTAACTTTGATCAATATTTCCCTTGTCTTTTATGCTGGTTTAACAGCACTGGTTTGAAATCCTAATATTGTAATTATCTTAGACAAACATACAAACATGAGAAGTTATCTTGAAATATTCGAATAGTTTTATCAGTCTCATAAAAAATATCAGACTTTTCTATATAATTGTATCATGACTATAATAGCTTTACGTAGGTCTTTCTCTAACTAATAAACATGTATACGGACTATAGCGAAATATTTGTTTGTTTGGTTTGGTTTTGTTGTTGTTTAACGTCCCACTCAAGAATATTTCACTCATATGGAGACGTCAACGTGTGCCGGTGAAGGGCGACAAATTTTGCCTGTGCTCGGCACTTATGGCCGTAGAGCAGGGAGGGTTCTTTAACGTGCCAACACCTACTGTGACACGGGACCTAGGTTTTTACTGCCTCATCCGAAAGACAGGGACGGCCAACC
>JACSZP010011971.1:1456-14497 GCA_016161895.1 Pinna nobilis
GAAGTAAAAAAAGAGTTCATTTATTTTGGCACTCGGTAACAAATTAATATATTATCACATATAATCATTCATTGTTTTCACACATAAAATAGCACAAAAAAATGACTAGAAATCAAGGCATGAATTGGTGATATTCTGAATAACTCCTTTTCCAACAAGAGATTACACATACAAACGTAGAATTTGATTCCATTTCACACTACAAAATAACAAGAGACAACTGACATTCATAATGTCATGTAGCAACCATACATGCTGATTCAAAGTTTATCACTGGGAATGTTTTAAATTGCTAAAAAGTTAGTATCACCTCAATTTTTTAAATTATATCTTCTAGCTCCAAAGAACTCACAACCATTTTCAGACAACACTTTTCTTTCTGAAAATAGAAAAACAAATTGATATTTGCACTTTATCCGATACTGATTTGGATATTTAAAACAAATTTGTTTTTTGTTTTGCCTTAGAAATGAACTACAGTGAACTCTCGTTACAACGCCACTCGTTTTACCGGCAAATTTGGCTACCGGCAAAACTCCAGGTGGAACAAACGTGCACAACGCTATTTAGGCTTGATATAATGGCAAATTCGTGTTCCGGCACCGGCAGTGATTATCAGTAACAAATGTGCATTTTAACATTATGTTTTATTTGATACAACAGCAATTTACCCGAGCTGATGAGAAACCATAGACAATTTGACCATTGTTACGTAACAGATTAATCGCTTTAACACCTTGCACTCGACAAGTGTACAGGTAGCCTGTGTTTGCTTATCAGTAGCATGAACTGGTTTGAATAAACAGTGATGAAAGAGCCTGACTTCCGGTTTTGCGGAAGGCTAATTTGATGACAATATTAATGTTTGGGAGAATATCCTACGTTTCTGATTTTCAAATACAAATAGAATAAGCATCAGTTTGTAGGACGTCCGTTCAAAATTCCTCTAAGAAACGAGAGAAAAAGATGAGGTTTGCCGTACTCGATTTTCACTATGTATCCATATTCGGGGCCGACCCAATTTTTTGACACTAGTCATTTCCGAGATTGTTTTCACACACATCGTAAGTAAAATTAAGAGAGAAAAAAATATCTTTGTTTATTCTTATCAAATTATCAAAAGCATCAGTTTTGAACACGCAGATTATCTACCGCTATTACTATAGGTTATAACCTATAGCAAACGGTCTAACAGTAACAGTTCCTCACAGTAGACCCTTCAAGTAGACAACATTCAGGAATATTACTTTCGGCGATACAGACAGCAAATTGTTACAACGGCATATTCATTACAACGGCAATTTTTTTTAAAAACGAACGTGGCCGTTGTAACGAGAGTTCACTATATTATTAGCAACTTATCTCACAAGATCACTCTTTCAAATGCTGACTGATAGACATCATACAACAAAAACTTATCACTTTTTCCCATTTTTGAAAAGAGAGAATACAAAATACGGAATACAAATCTAAACTGTAAATCTATGAAGTTATGATTCCCAAAATACTTTACTAAGTAGGTCAAGATTACCCAGTCATTGACCTTGGTGTAACATTAAGTTTATATCCATTGCAATATCCATACCAAGTATGGAGTCACTGATATTAGCCTAACTAATACAAGTTTGAGTCTTATATCTGCAGCATAATTATGTAACTGCAGATATTAAAGTAATGGATTGAAATGAACTGAGCTGTACTCCAAGTACAAATTAGCAGGTTCAAGTAAAAGGGAAAATGCCAGAAAATAATCATATCAAGTAAAGCAAGAGAACCATCATGAATATTCTTTTTTATTTAAATATTTTGGTGTGCTCTTGCCACTGTGTATTTATTTGAGCCTAATTTCCTTTTCTGCAACAACAGTCACAGTATGAAGCTGACTATGTTTTCATATGAAAGCTGATTCAGATCCTGCATAAAAACAGATCCTCTTTAAAGGAACATGTACAGAATTTATTGGGACACAATACATATAAGTTAATCAACAAAAAATGAAATTTAAATTTGATCATTGATGCTCTTCTTTCTATGCAGTGTCGCATGAAGATCTGATGAAATCCAAGAGAGAGGCTACATGCTTTAACAGTGTTACAAATTTATGTGTCCAATATGCACCTGGGGTGACAGCTTATACCTTGAAGGTGGTGTCTAGCAGTACGTTTGTCTTGTGATAGAGAGGTCCGGGGTTCACATTTGAGCCATACTGCAGTTGGCTATCCTCATATGTCAGATGAGACATTAAAAACCAAGGTTTCCTGTCACAGTAGGTATTGGCACATTAAAGAACCCTCCCTGCTCTATAAGTCCTGAGCATAGGCCAAATTTGTGGCCCTTCATTGTGCATTGAAAAACTCCTTTTAATCAGACTGCTGTGTATATCATACTAAATTTTGATACTAACCTTTTTGTACTCTTCTTGTATCTCTAACAGTTTTAGATCTGTGGAACATTTTAGCTTCTACAACCTTCTGTTTCTCCTTTTTTGTTCTAGCATCAGTTCATACATCTCATTAGTGTACACCTAAATCAAAGCAAGAATACATAGTAAGACTCACTAAAATGATAAGCAGATTTATTAGAGATGGACCCTACCTAAGTAGACCTTCACGGTCACCTGACAACAATAAATCAAAATCTGTGTTTTATCAATGGAAATCCCATGAAAACAAAAGTTTCAGATCTGAAAATTAAGGACCTAAATTTGAATAAAGCATGTAACTCATCTTTCATACTGGTTAACAATCATGACATGTTTATTCTTTGTAATATGTTAGTTATAAAGTAGACATGAACATATTCCATATAGATTGATAGAGTGATCACTATTAGGCTTCTACCACTATAGTAGCAGAGTAGCAGGGACCTTATGAATGATACATCACTACACAACTTGGTATGGTTTCAAAAAATTGCTTCCCCAAAGCTGCATGGTTTAGTGTTCCATGATAATGTAAAGTCCATCCACAGTGTTAGCTCCATAGAATCAATGATGCACATAGGTCTACTTTTATTGTATGTGTTGACATGTTAAAGATTCCTCATTGCATACTATAAAGTGAAGCATTAGAATCTCTAAGTTAGTATGAGCATGATGCTGCCATGATAACAATAAAATATACAAGTGAGTCTCATTTATCTTGACACCAAATACCGGATAATTCACCTTCATGACTTTTTCAACCAAAATCAACTTTTTACCCAACTCATAGGGTTTCAGCAGAACATTTGCGATGGGTGTGGCATGCCAACTGGGGACACTGACTCCTTCCAGACACTTGGTCCCATCCCGTTGGGGATTTGCATTTGTTTTCCACATTGAGACCATCATTATCCTAGACTTGTCATGTTTTAGGACTTAGATTTTCAATATCCCTCGGTACTTTCAAATGGAATTTCCTAGGAAAATGGCTCCACTGTAGTTGAAAGGCACAGACACTGATACAACAGCAACAGAGGAGATACATACCCTTGGTACATTTAATCCAATATCACAGTTCCTGTTCACCAGTTGCCTGATCAATGCACTTTCCATATTCCCATGATCTCTCACTTTATGTAATGTCTGCCTTAATCTCAGTGCTCTTGGAAAATCACATGCTTTTGCTGTAACATATGTAAATCACAAATTGTCAGAAGACAACAAAGCTCGCTAGAGAATTTAAATAAATGGGGTTAAAGCTTTCTAAAGGAGGTCAAAGCCTAATGTCAAGGTCACTAGGCAAACAGTCAAGACTCTAATTAAAAGCCCTATTCATTAGGAATCTATCTGAAATATCAAAGTCCTATCTTTTCAGATTCAAAAGATAAAGCCCAAGTTAAAGCTTTGTCTACAGACACTGTGGACAATGAGGATACCACAGTCAGGGTTATGACATTAGCTCTCAAGACAACCCCCTGTGAGAGCTATAACAAACTCTTTATAACTATATTGTTGGGCAACAGTACCTGTTGCATCTGAAATCTGGTAAAAGCAAGTGTGGATATTTTTTTAATGAATAGAGTGAGATATATAATCTGATAACCTGTTCCTGTGCAAGACTTGACAGTTTTTGTTTCACTTTCAAAATCAATTATGAATGTAGACAGACTTAATAGAGCATCAGACAAGAAATTCCAGTGAAATATGGCTAAAACCAAGCATAAAAGTAGATCTACAATACACATGACATACTTGAGAAAAAAAATAGAATCTTTGTTAACTGTGAGCTATCCACAATATTTTGATGTTGGCATCGCTCAATGATCCTCTCCATTTTGTCCAATGCTTCTGTTGCCTACATGAAAAAGCATAAAAAACAAAATTACTTTTAGACAGCAATGAAAAAATATACACATCTTGGCTAAAGTTTCAAATTCTGATACTTAGACATTTTGTATTCATTTTACATAGCAGATTGACACTATTAATTGACCACAACTGAAATGAATTATTCACTAAATTGTAGCTAACCATCCTGACTTTAAGATACATAGTGCAACAAATATACACTGTGATTGTAACTTGTAGATATACACTGTGATTGTAACTTGTAGATATACACTGTGATTGTAACTTGTAGATATACACTGTGATTGTAACTTGTAGATATACACTGTGATTGTAACTTGTAGATATTTGTATGTTGGTTGTTTTGTTGTTTAACATCCCACTCAACAATCATTTGCTTACATGGAGACATCACCAATGCTGGTGAAGTGAGACAAAATTGGCTTATGCTTGACACTTATGGCCATTGAGCAAGGAGGGTTCTAAAACTTGCCAACACCCCCTGTGACATGAGACCAAAGTTTCTACTGCCTCATCCCAAGGACAGGAAAGGCCAACCACAGCACAATGTGGACTCAAACTCATGATGTCACAATCAGAAGGAGAACAAACTTACCACTGAGCCATGGCGGCCTCCAACTTGTAGATATAGCAAATATACATTATCATAATTAGTTGTATAATTATTTATTAAATATACAGTGGTATAATAACTTCTATATACTGTAAATCAGGTTTTATTCATGAGGTTTTTATTTTCACGTAATTACACAAGAGCACTTTCTCGCCAAAATAAAGCTCTCGCCTAATATACTGACCTGAGATTATAATGCACCATATAATAAATATATTATACCTGACATGCATACTCGTGAAAACATATTGCCGCGAATAAATGCATCAGCACCGATTTGCCAAAATAAAGTTCTGCGAACATATCTATAAGTTCAAACAATATACCTGTAGATCTTTGTACAGCGTACTCAGTATACAACTCAGTGGCTTAACACTAACATGCTTGGGATCCCAATTAACCTGAAATGGGGAAAATGAATTATTTCAAAATTTAAAGACAGGGACATGACAATACAAGTACCCCTAGAAATAAAGGTTATAAAATGTCAAGGTAAAAAAATCAATGTCAATTGATTTACTTAAAACACTTTCATTTACTCAGAAATCAAAGTTAAAATCAAATATTAAAAATTACTACAAAAGCTCAAGTCTTCTCTCCACCAGAATTTCTGACAGGATATCATCTCAAAAGAACTGACTATGGCATTTTTTTCTATCAAGTTTTCTTACTGACTTTGAAATCAAGCTTGAGATAGAGATCCAAAAATCCAAAATTAAACTAAATTTCTATCTTCTCCTGTAGATCTCTATATACCATGCCACTGATACAAGCATAGCTGAAACAAAAGTTAAACAGATGGATTGAACATATTTGGTTGGCTTGACATAATTAGACATGAAACTCTCACCATATTGGTAACCTCTTCTGGGACACTGTTCATTACTGTTGCATAGAAAAATGATGAAGCAGCTGCTGTACCACTGAAAACCCTCCAACACGTATCATATGCTATAAGATAGAAAGAAATATATAAAACTAGAGACTACAAAGCTATAATGGAGATGAAGTAGTTGCGCATATGTCCCATTCGAGAGGTTTTCTTTCATCTGCAGATGTCCTCGATATCAAAGAGCTTCAAATTTTTCCCTAACTGTTACCTTTTCCTCTACCATTCAGTGTGGTACTTATCCCATCCATCCCTAAAGACATATTTTGATTTGCCTAAATCATTAATTTGAGAAAGAGTCCATTATTTTTCTAGGTTAATGAGTTAATGGCTGCTATTTTGTCCTTGGGCAACGTAACTTAAATGTAGAATTTTTCATCAAGATATCATTGCTTATTTTCATTTAATCAGTCATAAACCTTTGTTTCCTGACTCCTTATTAGTAATCCGGAAATAAATAAAACATATTTTGTTTCCTCCTTAATATCCTTTCAATGCATACAACAACATGATAAAACTTTCAGGCAACCAAGTAAATAATAGTGTTTAGATATATATGTATACCGGTATATGAAGAGATCTTTTCCAAAACGCTATAAATCCATTTGTGTTATTTTCAGAAAATAACACAAGCTTTGACTGAAACTGGGATGTTTTTCATCGTGAGTTGCAATGAACACATGATTTCCACTGCAGATTTCTAGCAGTTGTATTGCGATTTGGAAAATATAATCGGAAAATTCGAAATTACTTCACTAGCTAGTGGTATAGCAGGGGAAACTGCCATTTTTTAATTTGGCGTTTATCGTGTTTTTGAAAAGAGCTCCTCATATACATATATAATGCTAAGAAGTAGTGCTAAAACCAGCATAAAGAACTAACAAAAACCTACATTCTCAACATGGAAATTGCATACCATTTTGAAGACTTTCAATTTCTCCTTTTCTTGTCAAATATTCCATCAGGAAATGTGATCCAGCCTCTGTTTTGCAGTGTAGTGTAGTCAAATAGTAGGCGTCTAGAGCTAACTGAGTTATGTCCCTTTGAAAAGATAGAAAGGCATGTGACATACTACTATCTAATCAAGTCACCAAGGGTGATATAACTATAATGGTACACTTATGATAAAACAACAAACAGCTAAAGTTGCCATTACTGGATTGCAACGTAAAACCTCAATTTAGAAAAATTGGTCAAAATCCAAGGTCAAGGTAATTAGGTCACAAGTCATGGTGTGATATATAAGTTGTATTTACAAACAACTGAAGATAAAGCATAATGTTTCTATCCCCCTTAGTTGAGCTTTGATTCAGCCTGAGGCTATAACTAAAATATTGATGGATGGACATTACTATTTAACCCTAAATGTAATAACAGGCAATGGCAATAACTGCCAAGCAATCACCTTTCATCAGCATACTGTGACACCTCCGTAAAAGTAAAAGATTCTTGAGAGAGACGTTAAGCAACAAAACAACCAGCAATTAAAGTATTACATAAATAGTCAAATAATCGCCTAAAATATTTACAGCAGTACAATGTAAAAATAATTACCTGGCTATATATCCCTGGATGTAATTACAACAGCACACTAGGGGTGCATCGCTGAACTTGTATTTTAAAGCTAATGTTTCTACAACTGGATACACTTCCTCTGGATTTCCTGTGTGACACAAACTTTGGATCCAATGACCCACAAATATTGGATTTCTGGTAACTAGATCTACCAACTCTGTATTTTGAACAATTTTGTTAATTTCTGCAAAAGATGTACAAGATAATAATAGTAGAATTACTTCTGAAAGCATAAAATGATAACTTTTTAGAAAAAAAGAGAACTGCTATCAGACACTGGGATGTTGGTGCAGGAACTATACACAAAATAACGTATTTAACATGGTTCAGAGAACAAATTTTATCGAGTGTACACAATGGTACACTATATCGGATTCTCTAGTTTTCTTGTTAAAAGCAGCTGATCATTACAAATGTAACCAGACATCTCAAGAAGTAAAAACTAGAAGCCACAAAATTATCAAAACAATGCAGAATAGAAGTAATGAAAGTATGTGAAATTAACCATTTACACAAAAAAAACCAACAACAACAAATAACACAAACATCCGTAACTAACCATTAAGGCTATTATTTACACCTGATGTCAGTAACACCTGCATGCCTTGTATAACTTCCTTATCCCCCACTCTCTCGCTGCCACTGAAATGATACAAAAGGACAGGGTCAGCTTTCTTAAGCTTGCTTTACATCCTTCAGTGTATCATAAGATGTTTACGCATTGATTTTCTTCAAATCTATTTCGATATTTTTCTGACAGCATGTACCGTAATCATGCTATCAATTCATTACCTCTTAATATGTGTACACTGGGGAATAATCGTAAGGCAGAACAATGATTGACAAACTAGATGTGAAAATGCCTCGTACAGGTAAGTTTGACTTTTTTTGTAGTGATTTTGTAGGTTTGTTTTATCGCAAAAGAGCTGACAAATTAATTCAATACAATGGGAAGTTTGACTCATGAAAACTCAGGTCATTGACAGTATTTTAATAGAATTACACACGGGTACATTTGGGACTTACAGATTAGTTCAAAATATATACCAGTACTAACCTCATTACATCATGTAAGAATGTGGCAGCTCTCTCCATCTGATTTTCCTTCAGGTAGAGTGAAATTCTGTGATTGATACATTTGAAACTACAGTTCCTTAATTCTTCATCAGATAGAACTTCTGCTGCCTCTGGTAATGTCTGTCAAAAGACAATAAAAATTAGTAAAGAAACAAAGCATAAACAGTAACACATATTATGCTAATCTGAACATGAATTTCAAAAAAGTGGTGCTATAAAACCTGTATCACTCACATGGCTCTTTTGATGTTTGTTTGCTTTAGTTTACACCATTCTCTACAGCCTTTCAGTCATGTAGTTATGCCAATTAATGTAGTAAAGTACTAAGTTACTTGTGAGAAATCATCAGCCATTCACAAGAAAACTTGCAAACTCTTACAGGGCTCGAAATTAATCTCTTTTCCTAGGTGGCCCACAGGGCCAGTTGCTTAAAAAATTTCTGACCCCACCAAAAATATACTGGTCCACATAAAAAAAAATCAAAGGAATTTTTTTTCAGCTGATATACGATTTGAATGACAGGATACTTTCAGTTTGTGATAAAAAATGGAATATATTATTGTGGTAAATATAATAGGCATAATTTAAGCATGCAGATTAGCCCTTTCTTTTCTGAATTTCTCCTGGACAACAGGGCTAGTTCAGATGAGAAATTTACTAGCCCAATGGATTATTTACTGGCCTGGGGCCAGAGGACAGGTGCCAATTTCGAGCCATGTCTTACTAAATTGATGTAGGTCCAGTGAAGCTTGAACCTGCACTGACTAGCAGTGACAGACTCATTGGTGTAAAGATCATAATGCCCTAACCATTCAGCCATAAAGCCCTCCGATGCAAAACTGAAAACTTTTGAGATAAATTAGAACTACTTTTTGCCTCTACTTCTGGCAAAAATTCTAGATAGATCTCTCAGTCTTGCAAGTATTCAAAGTTTTTAAAAGTGCTATAAAAAGGCCAAATTTGACTATAAGGGCAGTTATACAGTCTATGATGTTTTATGAGACCTTAGAAGGGAAAATGCATAGAAGATGGCACATACTTGCTAGATATAACAGGTAGTCTTTTAATTTAGGTGACCTGTTTACTATCATAAAAAATATGTCATTTATACATATAAAACATCATAAAAGACATTTTAACTTACAATCTTAAATACTCCTTAGTCACATGACATAAATTTTTGAATTTGTCAAAATCACAGCACTTTAATGTGTATTTGAGGTATAGGTAGAAAAAAAAACTGTGTCTTGGTTCAGATGGATCAACATGTCCCAAACCTCAGAGAACACCTTGGTGGAGTACGTTTATTCGTCCAATCCTCTGCTGATATTTAGTGCTATAGATCTCAAAGTGAAGCTAGCACTTTTTGTTTCTACTCACATGTTTCTTCATGAAGAGGAATTCCTTTATGATACGTTTCATCTCATCACCACCAGCATGTGCCACTGACATCTCTAGCTCCTCTTCTGAGTATGTCTTTAAAACCTTAAAAAATATAAATAAAATCAAAATCAAAGAATTTTATATTTACATTTGTTTTTTATTTATTTACTTATTTTGCTTTATGCCACACTTGATAACATTTTATTCATATGGTGGCTGCCAGTATCTATTTGTGGACGAGAGAACCCTGTTACAAACGTATCTGAGAGGAGACTATCAGACTTCCAATAGTAAACGGGCTAACTTTCTTACAAAATCAGATTTGGTTCCAACAAGACTCAAACCTGCAGTGACATGAGGTGACAAACTAAATGGTTTATTGCACAGTGCTCCAACCATTCTGTTACAAATGGCCACATATAAATAGCAATATTCCTTTGTTCCATTTTCATACATATCAAAATACTTTTATAAATTAGTCAAACTAGTCAAGTCTAGAAATTTCGCTGATTTAACAACTATATGCCTCACATAACCTAAATGAACATCTCCAAAACTGCTTTATTTTTCAATAAAAATTGCCTAGATTAAGAGACTATCTGTCATACACAACCATATCAGCACCTCTCCTTGGACAGTCTCTTATAACAGGTAAGACTGTACTATAATATGAAACAGATAGTCCAAGATAAAGCTTTATTGTTGAAAAATTATCTATTCTCTAACAGCAAAGTCAAATAAAATTTAAAGGCTACTTACTAGTTCCATTTTCTTTACCAGCACCTAAAAAGAACAAAAATGTAAACAACTGAATGAACAAAATAACTATCAAAGCATTTACAGTGTTAATGCATTCCCATGTTTTAGGCATTTCAATGTTTTAGCAAAAGTGTTGGTGCATTTCCATGTTTAAGGTATTCCCAAAGCAATTGTACAGACCAATCTTTTCAGCTATTTCAAAAGTGTTTGTGTATTTCCACTTTTGAGGCATTCCCAACATGCTTATGCATTTCTACATTTTCTGGGTATCCCAATTTGTTTTTGCATGCCTGCAATGTTTTATGTTTTCTCGAGTGCTTGCCCATTACCTTGTTTTCAGATTTCATTAACTAACTTTTTCCTGAACAAACTATGACAGAAAAATTCCATTTGAAATTAATAATTATCCTGGAGTTGAAACACAAATGCATAAAAACACAAAATATTGATGTTAGCCTTGATAAAACCTCTTTTTTAATGTTGATGGTGGCTTTCAGAGAGATTCTTTTTGAGTATTAGAGAAAAAGCCATGTTAACAAAGAACATAACACAAGATGACAGCAGTGCTTGTTAGAGAACTGATAGTGTTCTTGATACTAGTTGACTATCCTTTGTATGAAACAGTAAAATGGCAATATCTTGTCAAGTAACTGCTTTGCATGTTAAAGGCCCCTTACAGCAGTTTAAATTCCTTTTTTATAGATCAAAATCTGTGCCTATTGAATCATACTTATGCAGATATGATATAAGTAAAACTGGATGAATGGAAGATAGACAAAATCTCTACAGACCCTACCCAGGCATCCATGTGTCACCATTTGCATTTGAAATATATGGACTCAATGAAAAACCCTAGAATTGATACCTGTATCTTTCCAGCAAAAAGGACAAACCTTCTAATATGGATCAACAATCATAGAACATTCCATACATATATACTATGACTAAAGCTATGATGTGGACACAAATCTGTTTTTTCTATACAGACAGAGTGATCATTTCAGTGCTTCTGCCACTCTGATAAGGGCACTAATAATGTTGAGAGTGGTTTAAATCACCAATGAATTATTTTCCTACAAATGAATTATTAATCTTGTTGTTTCTGTATTATTGTTTAACATTCCACTTAAGAATCTCTCACTAATAATGAAAAATCACCAAATAATGGAGAAGGGCTACAGATATGGCCTATGTTAAACACTTATGGTCAATAAGCAGTGGCGATTCTTTGACATACTCATGCCTACTGTAAAATTGGACCTGGGTGTTTATGGAAAAGCCAGCTGCTTTTGCTAAGTAGACTTGAACCCATGAGCTCATGGTATGACACTTTTAATATTTTATATAAAGAGCTGCCCATACTTCTGGTAAAGAAGATTTTATGTACCATACATGCACTTATTCTTTCATTGTAGTACAGAATTTCTTACCTCTTTTACACTGTGTGGTGCTTCCTCAAAAAATTCATTTTCTTTCAAACAGAGACTAGACAAAAGTTTCTGAAACATAAATATCCATATGTACAGTAATATCATACACATGCACTATATTTTTAGGCATTTCCCACTTTATTTCTTGCAATTTCTTTGTTATAGTATAGAATCAATTATCTATGTGAATCTTAAACATGGAATCACCTAGAAACAAACCAAATCTGATGTCATAAAGAGTCTGTGGTATGTTGTCAAAGAAGAGAGTGGATATTAGATATGAGGGGTTCACTGAGCACATTTTATGCTGAGTCATCCATAGATATTTAAATGGTGCATTTATCTGAATCCAGGCACGATTAAGTTTAGTAAAAATAAAAGCTGAAAACAGCACTTTGAAAAACTAAATATAATAATAAAAGTGCCTTTTCTGACCAATAAGTCTGTGAAAAGAATGTTTTGAGATGAAATGCAGCAATGAAAAGACTGAAATCAGCTGAAAAGCTAATCAAAATCGAGCCTGTGAAACTGGCCAACCCAGTCAGGAAGGGGGGGGGGTCAAAATGTTAAACAATTTATATATATTTTTGCTTTACTCAACACGCCACAATCTTTCAGTCATCGCTACTTTTTATTGAAGAAGACCAAGTTACAAACCCAGGACCAGTTGGGGCCCTTTTCACAAAGAATCTTACGATCAAAATCACTCTTAATCGTAAGTTAGCAATTTTTCAGTTGATCATATTTTGATTATTTTATGGTAAATCTGACTAACTGTGATGAAATTTTATTAATATGAACGATATAAATCAAATTGTGACCATATTTAATGAATTACATTAAGGATTTGTCAAATAAACAATATTAAAATTTCATACACTTACGACTTAGAGGGATTTTTATCATAAGATTCTTTGTGAAAAGGGCTGCAGACAAATTAAACTTTCTCACATAATCAACATAGGTTCCAGCCTATACTGAATAAAGGTGAGACACTAAATGGTTTTCAAACTGCAACTACTTG
>JACSZP010011972.1:0-11831 GCA_016161895.1 Pinna nobilis
GACTTCTGGTCTTGAGGTTTAGGGTTCGAGCCCAAGCCACGCTGCAGTTGCCTGTCCCTGTCTGTTGGATGAGACAGTAAAAATGAGTCCTGTGTCACAGTAGGTGTCGGCATGTTAAAGAACCCTCCTTGCTCCACGGCCATAAATGTCGAGCATAGGGGAAATTTGTCGCTCTTCACTGGCACATGGTGACATCTCCAAAGCAACCATCCAACCAACCAACCAACCGTTGCTCACTGGCAATAACAGAGGGGTCTTTTAGTTTATCCCTGCCTGTCTTTTGATGGACTTATTCCCTTGCTGTTGCAAATATTGAACTGTGTATTGGTGTATGAGAGTATAAAAATGAGTTTAAGATCGAGATCAAGTTTCCTTCTGCTTGCCCTATTTTAGCAGAGCTATGGTTCATGGGCATAAACTATTACATGGCATTTCTAGTTTTCCAGACTGTTTTCACAGATATTGTGGATATCAACATAAATTTCCATACCTAAATGTATTTCAATATGTTGCAGATCAACTTCAAATTATATTTCAGTTTCCCTATTGCTTTGCAGAGTTATGCCTCTTTGTCTTATGCCAGTGCCAAGTAGGCTAGAGCACATATTTCAGTTCACAATCAAATACTTTTTTAAAATAGTGATGATAGTTGCATAAATTAATGAAGAAAAAAAACATATTAGTGATCTTTCTCAAAAGATATACATTGTACTAGGAAAAAAAGCGAGTGGTTTTACAAGGAATCTCAATGCTACAGATCATTTCTTTAATCTATCACATCATGATTTATACATTTCTTTTGGTAGGCCCAGATGTATTTGGGAGTCCATTACACAGAAGAAGAGAGCAGAGACATGGAGCAGGCCATACTGATGTTTACCGAGGCCTCCAGACAAAACGTGAGTCTCGGAGTTTTGAAAAAGCAGTTAACAAGAGCATCATGATTGCTGAACTCAGAAAAATTCATAAATATCTTCACCACAAAATATGAAATTTAAGCCTTTAACATTTTTAACAAGACCCCTTTTGATTTTGCAAGACTTAAGGGCCCAGGAGAAGAATTTTGCACCACTGTACAAATGACCTTTCAACTATGGTCCATTACAAGTGCTCAGTCAATTTCTAGTTTTGCTATTAGTTGGAAAGAATTGAATATATCTTTGTGATGACCGAAGCTTTCAGTGGATGCATTGCCCTTTAAAACCTAGTCATTTGAATTTTCCCTACTTTTCAGAAAAAGTAAAAAAGAAATTTGCTTCCATAGCAGGGGGCCACAACTCAGACTTCGGTTTTATTGAGTTGTGAGATGATCTCCTCAGAAAGGTAGAAATAGCCATGGATAATGTTATCAGACTGAGATCTGATGGTTTTGTAAATGAGATATTCATGTGAGTGAAGTGGCCTCCTAAGTGAGGTCCACTTAATCAGTACTGACTTTGGTTTTCACTTCAAAGTAAAGCCATAGAATAAGAATAAAATGATTTTCATTTGCAGGAACCAGAAGCGCAATATTTCCTAGGTATCTGCCATGAACAGGGCTGGGGTGTGGATGTCAACGAGTGCAAAGCAGCAGAGCTCTACTCTCTGGCGGCATCTGGTGGCCATGATGGAGCAATGTACAACCTAGCTGTGTTTCATGAGCAGGGACTTGGTGGTAAGTGTATACCTATGTGTAGCTGGCTTTTTACGTAATTCTCTATCTGCTATCTGTGAAGGAAGATTTCTGTATCAAAGGTTACGGGAAATCAGTTTCTTACTTTTATTATTTCATATTTAAGTTTTTGTAGTGTAGCTATTATAGACATGTGGCTCATTGTTGACAGTGAATTGATTACAAAAACAAAAGGAAATTACTATGTATTTTGGTTGGTTGTATTGTTGTTTAGCATCCCAATCAAGAATCTTTCACTTATATGGAGACGTCACCGTGTGCCGGCAAAGGGCTACATATTTTGCCTATGCCGGGCACTTATTGCCGTAAAGCAGGGAGGATTCTTTAATGTGTTAACATCTACTGTGATGCATGACCTCTGCTTTTACTGTCTGATTTGAAAGATAGGGGCAGGCAACTGCTGCGTGGCCTGGATTCATACCCACAACCTCTAAATAAGAAGACAAACACACTAGACCACTGGGGTCCCTACTGTGCATTTAAATTCCATTACCAAGAAATTCTCTTGTACTTAAATAGTGATCCAGTTTAAAGAAATACGCAAAAATAAAGATAAGTGATTTATCAAAACGTTAACTACAGAATGATTAATACAATAAAAAATTGAAAAGTGATTCATGGAAACATTAATCAGAGAACAACAAATATACTTGGAGTTATTTTTCAATGTTTTATCTGTTTCAAGGATTACCAGTAGATAAAGTTAGTGCCATTGACATGTACAGAAAGGCTGCTGACCTTGGAAATGAACAAGCACAACAGAGGCTAGAAGATATTGATGATAGTTACCCAAAGAAATGGAAGCAAGAATATCCGTCTTGTAAAATGAATGATCTATATACTGACTTAGGTATGTATCAAATATTGTTACCCTTTTTTTTTATAAGTGCCCAGGGTTATTAGAAATCAGACATATAAAACTGGGATCCTGCTGCGGCTAATTAAGAGTCAAATTGAATTACTGAAAATTATCATGTTCATCTTCAGATTGTGAAGTCATGGATGATGGGTTTAAATCTCCTGGGCAAAGGCTCTGGCATTTCCTGTCCTTTAGATCAGACTACAAAAATTGAGGTCCAGTTTTACAATAGATATCAGCATGTTTAAGAATCTTCACTGCTCAATTGTCGTAAATGCCAAGTGTAGGTAAAATTTCCACCCTGCCACTGACATTTGTTGACGTCTTCATAAGTGAAAAAACCATTGTGTTGGACTTTTAACGTCAGCACTACCACAAGTAATATTTCTAGGGAACTGGCCGTAAGATAAAGGCCTGTACACACTTTTGGCCAGTTTGGAGTCCAGCAAGTTGTTTTGTTATTTGAAATTCTTCAAAAGGGCTGTATGCGAGAAAATTGCACATTTTAAGTGGCCAAGGTTCAATGGGTAAATAATGAAGTTGCCCTGACTGTAACCGATGACATGTATTGTATTGATAATTTTCTATTGCTGGCAACCTAGCGATGAAATATTATGAACCAAGGCCCTTTTTTTCTACCAATGGTTTAATATTTTATTTAAAATTAAAGTTCTTACTAACATTCTGTATTCAATTTTGATTTCCAGCACAATTTGACTCGAGTGAAGAAAAGCCACAGGAAGAGTCGGTGAGACCAATTATGAAGGAGGGAAAGCAACAAAAGCTGAGTTCTTCCCCGAACTCCTCGCCGTCTCTGACAGACTATGTAAGACAGCACCTACAAGAAATAACAATCAACAAAGACTCAGTTGATTTGTTAACCTCCAACCAAATGTTATTAACAGGAGTAAAAAATCCAATGTCAAGGTCAAATGGCATAATACCACCATGGCAACGACAATACAGCAGTCCAAAAGTCCCCAGCAGCAACGCCACACAAGTTCTGTTTAGTCTAGGAGGGGATGAAGATGACATCAACAATCTAGAATCTCTTCATTCCAGTACGGAACAGCTGAACTGGAATTTTCCTGGAACGGATAAACTGGGTCTGTGTTCCATGGTCCATCGTACATCCACCATGCCAGACCTACAAGCCGTTCCTTGTAGTTGAGGCTACCTTAATCTTAGTTCTCATCGATATATTTGTTATATCTCACCATAGATCTCTCAAGACTAAGTAAATCCAGGAAGAATTTTGGGGCTTTCATTTCCTGAAATCTGTTAAATCTTGGGTACCTGTTCGATCGGAGAACAATTGATATTAACCTTTGTGGAGAGTTGTGGATAGCTTCTGAACTACTTTTTTTTACAAGACTGAGTAATTGCTCACTTGAGTGAATTATACAGAGGCACTTATGTTGTGAATTTTTAAACTCGCTTTTTTTTAACCATTTTAAATCCTCACAAGACTTCATTATGTACAGATGATGTTATATCTCAGCAATGTCACAGACACAGGATTTTATTTCAGATACATGTATATGGGTACAGACACTGGGAAGGGATGTCTCTATTAAAGCAATGTATCTACACTTCTAATGTCTAAGAAAACCTGCCTTACCGCCAGGGTGATGGCTATTCCATTCGAAATACAGTGTTCTGTTTTCTATCATAACCTTTACAACATTAAAAATACATGAACTGCAGGATGTTTAGCTTTCTCTATGATGATTGATGAAGTGCTGACTTCTCTTTCTTTTCACTTGAAGTTGCATATCTTAAACTGATTTTGTAACTCACTGTCGTTAGCCCAATATAATCCTATTATCTTACAAATTGTAATGAGACAGACTATATTCAAGAGTGTCATTTGAATCTGATTTGACAATTTCCAAAAATGTGCATACATTTTTCAGATCCTGTATGTATTGCAGCATTTCTCCCTTAGAAAATTCTATTTCCTTGTTCATTTCCTGTTCATTTACTCAAACTTTTCATGTATATTGAATTATAGTGCATTTATCAAAGAAAAATTTGGTTTTCCCTTGAAAACGTTTACTTGTATGATAGTGTGCACAGAGAGAGTGAAAATTAAGAGAATTCCTTATTTCTTTTAAGTCTTTTAATTTTTCATTCATTTCTTTTTGTACAAATGATATTGTAAATATAAACCTTTCTGCTGAAGTTGTTAATGTGGTATAATGAATCTGATCATGCATGTTTTTAAATTTTTTAAAAAGTTGTTTTTGAAATGAGGACGATGTTGGTGCAAAAGTTCTAAAAAAAAATGTTTCAAGTTCTTTCTATGGTGCATTTTGAAAGGAGAGGCAATGAAAGATTTTTTATTTAGAATGACATATTCAAGTTTTGAGTGTAAGAGGTGAAAGAGTACAGAAAATAAGACTTCTAGTGCCTGTAACGAAAATTGTTAAGATATTCTGTAAGAAAAAAAACAATACCGTTAGTTTGGCAAGAAATTAGAAGTATCTCAAGATACAAGTACACAAGAATTACAGCCATAAAACAGTGGAACTTCACAATTCAGACCACCCAAGTGACTTGTTATATCTGATCTCATTAGTAAGGATGAAGTAGCCCAGAATATTGAGGAACAGACCAAAATTTGATGTTCTCAATTACAAGGTGGTCTAGGCGAGATGTTCTTAAGGCAAGGTTCCACTGTATAATTGAAATAATGTTGAAAGTAACAAAAGATAGATAAATCAGGGGCCGCCGTGGCCGAGTGGTTAGCATGTTCGACTTCAAATCGAAGGGCCCGGGGTTCAAATCTTTGCAGCGCCACGCTGTGGTTGGCTGTCCCTGTCTTTTGGATGAGACAGTAAACACTGAGGTCTTGTGTCACAGTAGGTGTCCACATGTTAAAGAGGCCTCCCTGCTCTTTGGCCATAAGGGCTGAGCATAGGCAAAATTTGTCGCCCTTCACCGGCACACGATGACGTCTCCATATGAGTGAAATATTCTTGAATGGGGCATTAAACAACAATACAACAACAACAGATAAATCAAACAAACAAATTATGAGCTGTGTCGGTATACCTTATGTATGGGATGTTTGTATGTAAGAGTGTCAGGGCTTCCATTATTCAGGAAACGCAGATATCATTTCCTAACTCATGTCAGATTTCCTCATTCTATGAATGCATATAATCATGTCACTAATTACATGTACATCTTGGAAATACCAAGGTATACGTTTTACTCACACATTATCGTCCATGTATTTGTTATTGAATTTATCCATACTTATTTTTTTGAAGTTTTGATTGAGTTTTGCAATAAATCTTATGAAATGAAATTTTTGTTTGAGAATGTATTTGTGACAGGGAAAGCTGACATCTCCATCACACCTGGTGTCATTCACTGTGGGATTCACAATTTGTTTAATGTTAAGCCTGTTATTCTCTTGTCATATATGTTCGACTTTGAAGGGAAGGGTCTGGGGTTCGAATTCACGTAGCACCATGCTGCGGTTGCTCATCTCTGTCTTTCAGATGAGACAGTAAAAACCGAGGTCCCAAGTTACAGTACGTGTTGGCATGTTAAAGAACCCTTCCTGCTCTATGGCCAGCAGTGCCAAGCATAGGCAAAATTTGTTGCCCTTCACTGTCACACGGTGAAGTCTACATATGAGTGAAATATTCTTGAGTGGGACGTTAAACAACAATTCAACAACAACAACGACACTTGTTATGTGTTAATTTTTGAATTTACCAAGTGACCATCCACCTGGTTAATTCAAAAATTAAAACATTGTAAAATAAACATAACACTGTATAAACATAACCACAACATAAACACTGTAGCTGATTTTCGAGTTCTTTTAGAATACCAGTTTTGCTTTATGAATAGAACTCATACATGAGAAAAAAATCTTCCACACTAACATTTCTGGCTAAGAATAGTTTATGTGAGTAATTTTTGATTTATCCCATAAGAAGGACAAGGATCGTTATTCAATGCATGATAGGTTACTCAAATGAGACCAAACTGATAAAAAATCTTTTTTTATTCGGATTCATATTCTCATTTCAATGATATTGAAAGAATTACAAGATTTAATCTCATTGCAACATCATATATACATCGGAACTTCATATGTGGAACAAATTTCTTGCAGTTTATCCAATTACAAACTGTAAATGGTAATCCGGATAAATTCGAAAACTCCAGTATTGTTCCTGGTTTGTCGAGTTCTACTAGACTTTGTCTTTGAATTGTGAATCAGATCTACAACGGAGGCATGTCCGTAGTACCGAATGTGACCTTGTCACCGAACTCTAGAGATTTCTACAAAACATTCGAATTATGTCTTTCATGCTTACAAGTGGCATTTGCTCCGGGACACCTGGACCCAGTTGCACAACGGGTTATTATATTAACTTGCAGCTAGCCACTAACTACAAGTTAAAATTTTAGCTTGTAGTAAGCTAGCTTTATGGTTTAACATTATTGTAGAATTGTTTTCTTAGTTAATTACTGGTCAACTAATAAGATTTTGATTTTAAGTGACCACAACCATAATTTTAACCATGGGTAATTCATAGTTAAATTTAACTACCAGTTAAACTTTTGTGCAACTGGGTCCTGATCTCATCCTTTTTTAATTTGCCCTTGTCCTTTATTTCAAATTTTTTGTTTTAATTATTTACAACTTGTCGTATCCTGCAGTTTCAAATAACTCTTCAGTTTTTTCATCATTTTTTCATCTTGACCTGGCTGATCATTATGGTATATCTGTATAACAGATGATGAGGGATATGTTCCCCTTGTCGCACATCTAATTCCGTCCTTTTCTCTTTTCTTAGACTGGATGAAACTAATTCTCGGGTTTTAAATATAGATGACACGATGGGCCGCGCGTAGAGCAGGAGTTACTTATCCTTCCGGAGCACCTGGAATCACCCCCGGTTTAAGTGGAGTTTTTGTTACTCTATTTTTGTTTTGTTTTACACGTCTTTTTGGTGTGCTTTGCTGTTACTCTTATTGTCTCTCTGCTATGATGTCTGTTTTCGATGTTTGCATTTTGAATATCCACTTTATATTTTTAGCTATCCTCTTTTTTTACCCACCACAGATATATGTCCAAGGATAAACTGATGTGTTGTCTGTCGTTGTTACAGTTGAAAGATTGTTCATCGTCAGAGAGCAGATCTTGGCTTCAAGGGAAAGTACTTTACTGAGCGTCAAAGGTTGACGTCCCAGTTTTTTCAAGACTGGTTTTTATGCTCCGTCATAAAATGTTTGGTGTTACATGTACTTGTGTCCCATCTTTCCAACACGCCACCCTTTTATCATCATTCAGTATAAATTTTCGTATATTGACGTCTTGGATTGAATTTTAATTAATATTTTTGCCACGTAAACACGCAGCGTTAGTTTGTACTCGGTCCGAGTCGAATAATCAGAGTAAGAGTTATGCCCCTTGGACTTCTGGAAATTTTATCGAATTAATCTTCTAATCTTTACTGCCAGTGGTGGCATTTGTTTAACTCTTCCATATCTAGTCCTATCCTTCGGATGATACAGTTAAAGGTGCCGTGTGTAGGGTCAAAATGTCTAAAGCCTGTTTTAGTTTGATATTGCCGTAATACTGTACAACTGAACCAGTGTTAAAATTGTATTGAATACCCCACTCAAGAGTTTTGAATGAGGTCCAGAGTTCGAACCGAAGCTACGTCGCGGATGGCTGTCCCTGACTTTCGGATGAGACAGTTAAATCCGAAGTCCCGTGTCACAGTAGGTGTTGGCACGTTAAAGAATCTTCCTGCTCTACGGCAAGCAGTGCCGAACATAGGCACAATTAGTCAAATACCCACTCAAGTGATTGAATGAGGTCCAGAGTTCGTGTCCATGCTATGTCGCGGCTGGCTGTCCCTGTCTTTCGGATGAGACATTAAGAACACAGTCCCGTGTCACAATAGGTGTCGGCACTTTCACATTTCATATATGTATGCCTCCTGACAAGTAATTTCTTTTTATAGAACTTTTTAGTCTTGCATGGTTCTGGTATCGCTAGTGGACGTATTTTTTATTTCTTTTTTAGCAATCATATAGCTCTATACACACCGATTTTGACCTGATCAAAATATATGACTCACGGTGGATGTGACCGGTCAACTTAAGATGCTTACTCCTCCTAGGCACCTGATCCCACCTCTGGTGTATCCAGGGGTCCGTTTGCGTGTTTGCCCTACTCTTTATCTAGTATTTCTAGGAATTATGAGATCGACCACTGGTCGCTACCTTTAAATTTTGATACATAAACAAAGGTAAGAATTGAATAAGTATACTTGAAAAGATACTTGAAAACCAAAGTCCTAAAAAAATGAAAAGTCTAGAATGCTGACGGTCTCAACGTGGAAGACAAATGATATTCCCTAACGGGATGGGACCAGGTGTCCGGAAGGAGTCAGTGTCCCCTGTTGGCATGTCAGAACCGTCGCAAATGTTCCATGGAAACCCTGCGATTTTGTTAAAATATCCATTTTGGTTGAAAAAGTCGTATGGTCTTGATTTTACTAGCAAAAGGTGATCAGATCACGGTAAATGGTCATACTCAAGAATGTTATCTATAAGTAATATATATAGCCCCTCCCCTTTTTCATTACTGCAGTATCTTGTGACAGCAGTTACTTCGAAAAGACGGGATCTAGTTTATGGTATTTTCTCCTAAGTAATATGAACTTAAAAGCAAATAAATGTAGTTTCGATTTCAAGTTGAACACGTCTTTAAAATACTAAGATACAAGATAAACACGTAATCTCTTGATTTAACTTTTATTATCAAAACACGTGATGTAGGCACTTCAGAAGATAATAGTTACATTTCTAATCTTACGTTAACATCTTCAACTTTGATACCGGGAATAAACAGAAATTAATATGTAACCCAAGTACTGCAACGTATGATGAATTTCATATGGGATTATGCTTCACTACCTGCTTGCTATTTAAAAAACAAAACATTACCATCCTTCGCAAATGATGTCAATATTGTCAATGGTTTGCAAAGCATTTCTCAAAAACAACTGTATATAATTCATATTCATTTTGATATTTAGACACAACATACATTTTTTGAACTCATTTTTCTTCAAGGGTAAATGGGCTGTCCAGTTTCAAATTGCTATTTGTCATTACCTAAAAAAATGAAATAAAACTTATGGTAGTTGTCAATTTCATCGATCGGCGCAAAACAAATGACCTTTTTGAACAATTCTTACCGTGTTTCACGTCTAGGTGACGTACATTTTTACCCTTTTTATTTGCCTGATACAAAAGGCACATTAATGATATTGACAGACATGACATTTTACATTACAGTGTTTTTGCTGTAGATTAGCCTACCATTGTTGATAAACCACAGAAGAATCAGTAACCATAACTATGTAATGTGATGATAAAAATTGGGAATTATTTATAGTTGATTCTTTACTTTTCTCATGAGAATTTGGATGTGACATTTCAATGGGTATACTTACCCATAACGCCTAAATCACCAAAAACAAACTCTACCTCAAACTCATTACTCAGCTCAACTGTTCTTCCTCAATGTTGAACTAAACCTAAGTGAATTAAATGCTATATGGTCCTTAGTGTGTGTATTATTAAAATGTTATTCGAGTATCAGTAATAATTTGATTAATTAGCAATTAGCAGTCAGAATTATGGGAAAGACGTAGTACTACACTCAAGATTTGAGTATATGCTCAAACCACCTTTTGGACCTGATGGATTAAACAACAATGAGAAACACAAACTCTTACTGATATTTGAATACTAGTAGTATTATGTAAATACACATACTGAAATGCATTTAACTTTTTTATACTATATGTATTCAGTTCAACGTTGGAGAAAAAAGTTAAGCTGAGCACTGAATTTGAGCTTTTCTAGTGATTTCGGGTGCTGATCTCACTTCTGGATTTTTAGAGGTCCCTGTAATGCTTG
This sequence comes from Pinna nobilis, assembly GCA_016161895.1. Classification (NCBI taxonomy): domain Eukaryota; kingdom Metazoa; phylum Mollusca; class Bivalvia; order Pterioida; family Pinnidae; genus Pinna; species Pinna nobilis. The sequence goes on from JACSZP010011972.1 coordinate 10,503, forward strand.
TTATCAAAGGGTTTGTATATTTTATCCTCGATATAATTGATAATAATTTGATATGCGTCATTTGTGGAGAGGTCTCTAGTCGGTCGAGATAACTTGTGCTCATTCCTTTTGCACTGTTGAGCAATGTAGAATAATTTGTATATTTCATGTTCTATTCTGTTTTAAACTAATATGTCATTTTGCATATCGAGGATCTACCTGATTAAAACAGCTATGTCTTAAATCAGAGACATATATACAGATAATTCTCTAATAAAATGAGTTTGAATAGAAGCATCTCTCAACAGGAAGAGTTGAATATCTATTAAGATGAATGCCAGATGATTAAACAAGCTGTTTTCCTTGAAAATGCCTGACACTTACAACACCTGAAGGCACTATTTTTGGATTCCAGATCAACCATCATAGTTACAAAAATTCTCAAACGACGCCGTCTAATGGTATTTCAAAAAGCAAAGTACATGTATTATATGTTTGACTTTAAGGTATCACGTATACGAACTTCCACGCCACCGCTTAGCAAAAAGACAAAATAAAGAAATACGGTACCACAAGTCGTCTAGAGCAAAAATTAGATATAGAGTGACCTCAATTTGATGCAATGAGACTAAAATAATGATGGGCAGCCTGAATTCAATGATAGATGTAAGTGGATCTGCAAAGTTATATGGTCCTCTTAGAAACGCGTAATACAGAGAGCCCCGTATACCGATGAACAGCCTGTATTCCGATGATAATTAATTAACGTTTGTTCTAAAATGAGGTGCTCTTAGTTAAGTGTGAATAGCCTAGAATAATGGCGGGCTGGCTGAATACTGACGATGAATGTGAGTTGGTCTCCATAACGAGGTGGGCTCCTTTATCACGTGGTAAGCCGAAAATAATGGTGTGCGGACTGAATTTCAATGATGATTATTGTCAAGTGGTCCCCGAAGCTTGTTAGTCCCCTTATTTATGCATGATAACCAAGTACAATGACAAGCAGATTGAATACTGATGATCAATGTAAAATGATCTCCAAAGTCACGTGGACTCTTGGCGAGATTTCACCGATAATCAAAACAACAAATATTATGACTAAAGAAACATGGTTCGGTTGATGCATTCTTATGACTAACAAAGATGGTTGATACATTCTCTACTCAGTGACTGGTTCCCAGAGGATGTAGAATGTCCAGTATATGATGTTAAACACGAGAAAAATGATTGGGAAAATCATCCGTGCATATCGATCGATCGTCCGTGCCTTTTCTCGACTAGATGTTTGTTGCTGCTTTGCTTTAGATGTTAAATCCTGAAATGCATAATTTTCTTTTGTAAATTGTCAAC
>JACSZP010011977.1:2399-13402 GCA_016161895.1 Pinna nobilis
CATTTTTATATGATAAAATGAGCAAAAAAGAAAAATTTGAGTTGTTGCAGCTTCACAGTAGAGTGTTCACCTCCAAATCAAGTGGTCAATGGTTCAAACCTTAGCAGAGGCAGCTGGCTTTTCCTGTCCTTTGGGGAGACAGACAATAAAATCTGAGGTCAATTGTCAATGTGAGCACAGACCAAAGTTTGAAGCCCTTCACCAGCACTTGGTGATGTCTCTTAAAGTTACTTGATTAAAGCATTATTCCATGACTAAACATAGGAGAACGGTTTGAGTAATACAAAAAAAACTATTATCCTCTTCAGAAAAAAACTTGTTCATCTGACCATCCCAAGTATTAAAATGGTACGTTCTTTTTTATTGTCTTAGACCAGTCTATTGTGGTTTGTGGTGTTGAACGGGTCAACACATACCAACAAGGTGACAGAAGTATCCTTTACTCACTTGAAATGATCCTGTAGCGCTACATTCAAATCAAAGGAGTCTCCCCGATCTTCAAACCCAATGCCTATGAAAGCGCTTCTTCCTTTAATTGAAAGTATATGATGAAGTGACCGCAAGAATGGAATTCAGCAACAAGGAGACACTAGTGATAATTATATCAAGAGTATCAGTACTTAAGAAAACTATATGTTGCTAGAGGAATTTGAGATGGATACCATCTCTTAAGGTCACGCCTCTGAGACCAATCTACCAATCAACCATTTTACATAATGGGGTCGCGTGAAAAAAATCTTATATATAGTTATAGACCTTAATCTTCATGGCACAACTATGACAAAAAAACAAGGCACACCTAATCATAGTGTTTCACAATTGTGCAAAGTTTAAATTCATTCCCCTACCATGACTGTGTACAATATTGTTATGAAGCAGACGCAGATGTATTTCAGAGGGACAGAGCAATCACTATGGGGGCTTCAATCACTCGGGTGAAATTGCTCAATTAATTATGAATAACTTGATAATTAGAAGAAACTGAAGAGTTAAATCAGAACAAAATATGACGACGGTGATAAGCGGATGATATTACTGTAAATCCAGTTTTATTCGCAAGAATGATAGTTTCGTGCAATTACGCGACATCGCTTACTCACAAAAATAAAGTTCTCACTTAATATACTAACCTGACATTGATATGCACCATACAACATAAACTATTATACTCAACATACACGCTCGCGAAAATATAGTGTCGCGAATATTTGCAAAGCTAGCGATTCGCCAAAATAAAGTCCTGCGAAAATTTCTGGATTTACAGTAACAATAGACCTAGGGGGCATTAGAAAGGTTGTGTGTCATGTAGCACCTTTTTTTTCCTCAATAAATTGTAAAATTTAAGAGAACGATTACAGAGGTCTAAATGAAATCTGCATATGCCTAATTGTCCCATGTAGAACAACAAACCAGTGTCACTAATCTATGTGCACCCATCATCAGTTCACATGCACTTAGAGACCACCCTGTAATTAGCTAATTTAGAAATTCCCTTTTTTTTTTTTTTGCTTAATTGACTGTAACAATTCATTATTTGCTTAACTGGTATATAAAATGGTCTCTGAATCATTGTCTCAGATGATCAGATAAATAATCAGATTTGAATTATTTATACAATGATTAGCGGAAAGGCAAGGGACGTAACAAAATTCTTGGGAAAAAACTTCTATGCTGGCTACTCATGTATAATTATCAAATAAATTTTACATCCAAGTAAATATATTTTTGGATAACAGCTCTGTGAGTTTATGGTGAACCATGGCAGTACTCATACCAGTATCATCTTTGATCCGTAAAACAAAGTAGCGACTGGAATCCATGACAGCTTCTACAGCTACACCGGGGTGACTCTCGACTGGACATTGTGCAAATAATTCTCCTGGAAAGAAATATTATACCAAAATAACTCAGGACCTTTACATTTTGTGAGATTTTTATTTCACCGTAATTCTACATTGGCACTACACTGAGTGCTCAATCCCACTGAGATCACTAAGTGTCTGTGCCATCAGACTAGCCGCCTCGGACATAGCAAGATATTACAGCAATTCTGAACCTCTGACACAAAAGGTGACATACTAAAATTGGTTGGCTGTATTGTTGTTTATCATCACACTCAAGAATATTTAACTTATGTAAAGACATCACCAATGCCAGTGAATTGTGACAAATTTGGGTGATGCTCTACACTTATGGCCATTGATCAGTGACGGTTCTTTCACTGAAGGCATCTGATATACAGGTATACTAAGACTGTAAGAGTAAGAAATAAATAGCAAAGAGGGTTGATTTGGATGGACAGCCAATACTGAATAGGATATATTACATACATTTAGCTTTTGTCCTACATATAGAAACTCCAACCACGTTTCAACAGTAATTTATATACAATCAGTTTATACATTTTATTTCAAAAATGGAATATCTCTGCACGCTATATGTATGTAGGGTTAACACCAAGATTTCAATTTGGTTTTAGCTAAAAAAATCAGCCAAATGAAATTTCTTACTTTACAGAGTAAAATCATGATTACCCAGAAGAAGGCATGGTAAAAGTAATATTTTACCTATATTTTACCAGCATATTGCCACAGATATGATTTCTCCCATTGTCAAAAAATGATCCCTGATATCGTTTAAACTAAAACAGAAAAAGAATAGGCCTACCCTAAAATGTCATTTTACAGCCGCTTTGTATATTATTCAGCATTTAAGTTTTTACTAATCTTGCATTCTTAGGTGTGAACACTGGTATGTACCTGATGTTTTGTCTTCTAGTTTAACAAACAGATCTTTGCCCTTTGATACAACACGTAACCGTCCCGTCCAATCAGGTGAATCTAGCTTCCAGTCAGCAGCTCTGTAAAATAAGGAGTAACTCAGTACGGCAAAAATTCTGGCTTTGAATTTCACAGAATAAGACTGGCTACACATGTATTAGAATATACAGTGAAACCTAACCTAATGACCATGTCACAATTAAGACCATCCAAATTCATTCTGCAAATCATAATTCTATGCTTTTTTAATCTCAACTTGGAGACCATCTCATTAATAATCAGATCATCATCAAAATTTGACAATCACTTGGGATGTCTTAATAGTGAGTTTCTACTGTAGCTACTACTACTCGAAGAATAAAATCCATGCAGTCAGGTGCAGACTTGCCAACCTTCAGAACTTTTAATGGGGGGGGGGGGGGGGGGNNGGGGGGTCTTTCAATCTCATGACTTAAATTTTACTGAGAACCAGTAGGGAAATTTAAGTTTTTCATAGGGGAGGTACATGTACGCATTTTTTCTGACGAAATTATCTGGATTTTCTATAAAAAAAAATTATTTATTAAAGAGTCTCCCTAAAAAAGACTTGGCAGGTACATGTATGTGGGTGTTTAGTGTCATCTACAGAAATTCAGATTATGACTCATTAAATACAACTTCCCTTCCCTGAAGTAAAAAAGTCAGATTATGTTCTATAAACATGTCATCCTAGGCTTGATTGCTGCACTATTTCTGCATACGCCCAATGATTGTAGTAGAGTGTAACAGCTACATGTATTTTAAAAATATAGTCCAACACTAGTTTAGTACATTGTAAACAAGAGAACAACCACAACATCAAAAAACTCAGATACAGCGATATAATTGAGTGATGAAGGAGTTCAATGCAAGATTGTTTTGTGTTACTGTTCACATCCCACTCGTAAACCTTTCACTTATACAGAGATGCCACAGAATACCGGTAACGGCTTCAAATTTAATTTTATTATGACCTTTGAAACACTTAGGGCCATTCAGTAGTGATCATTCTTTTATGTACCAACACCTACTTTGACAGGCGCCTTAGTTTTCAGTGTCTCATTGAAAGGACCAGAAAATCAAGTCACCCCTGCCAAGATTTGAACCAAAAAACCAATGATATGAAGGGGGGACACCAGTCCTACTGCACTGTCATATGGGCTCTCAGACATTACAAAACAAATTCTTGATTTTGTGTCATTTCATTTTTCCCATTGAAACTATTACATGAAAGAGGCTTTTAATTTGATTGTGTGTAGGTCTAATTGTACAAATGTTGTTTTGTGAGCAGCCTACACCTTGACAACGGGTATGTTGTGTATTTTAATCGTCATTATACATATACTTCCAAAAATACATTTAATAACGGTGTCCAAATAATCGTGTAAATGAATCATTGACTGTGGTGAATTGATTTTTTTATGCTTTAACTTTGTTATGAAAATTAATTAAAAACAAGTAAACATAAATAAGCATAAACTCAAAATTACTTGAATTAACATCATTTTCACAATTAAATGTCACTTTCTGTATATGAGCCCTTCGCATGTTTTCAATTCTCCTTCTGTGTGAATCTCTTTCTCATTAAACGCACTTAGAGTCATAAGTGTTTTTTGCCGGCTCGGCTTTACTGAACCGCCCCTTCCTTTCGTTTGAGTGGGCCAGCAAAAATATATTTTCAGTTTCATTATTAGACTCAAGGAAATTTACAGAAACATTAACCAGAAAAAGATAATTAGACAATTAACCTGTATCCTCTGTTTGAGGGCCGAGGAGGAATTCTGTAAACGTGTACTTGATTTTTCACACACAATACACTTTCGTAGTCGGTACTTGCCATGATGGCCGAGAATGAGGCTGGTAAGAGTTACTTCCCATAGAAACGTCATAACCAATGTTGATGACTCCGAGCCCGACACTCAAACGCTCTGTTTCAGTTCTGGATTCGCATGTGCCGGGAAGTATCCCCTCCCCCCACTGGCAGCGCAGAATAAGAAAAATCGTAGTTTTCTTCGTTTTTATTTTTATAAGTCGTTTGGCTAGTTTTAATCAAGAGGGGGAATGCAGGCAGGTGCCCGGGTGAAGTCATCACCATGCACGGATCCAGGATTTTTTCCAGGGGGTCCAACTTTTGCTAGGAAGGGGGGTCCAACTTGTGTTAAGGAAACCCTATCAAAATGAGAATGTGGGTCAGTATAATTGACCAATGGTGGTACATGTGTATTTATTTTCCCAATACCAGACGACTGGACCCCCTTAATTGACACCCCCTCTAGATCCGCGCATGCATCATGTTGGCATGTCATATTCGCCCATATATAATGGAACCTACATAACTAAATGTTCACATTTAAACAAAGCTTGGGACTCCCGACTCCATGTGATAATTTTTTTTTTACATGCAATCAAATTATTTAGGTAGTATACAATCGTCATTAAATGAATAGAAACATTCGCAGATTAGTGTCATGTTCTAACTTTTGAATTTACCACTGAGGTGGATGGTTAATACAAAAGTTAGAACATGACGATAGGAAAGGCACTCCGCCTTTCCGTATGCAACGTTTAAAGACTGATATTTGACATATCGAAATTAAATAAGATAAATAATACCCCAAAAAATGTAAATCAATTATTTTTATCAAAGTGCGAATGATCTTGTCCTGGCGGTGAATTAAACAAACTAGGGTAATACTATAGGTTCATTATTTTGAAGATTTACACGACGGGGGCATAGCATTTTATCAATTTTATTTCAAAACCGGCTTTTTATTTCATCAGTATTCAACTTATTTATTTTTTCATCATTTGTTTACCCAACTAAACTCATTTCGCGGAAAATTGCTGCAGGGCTGAATTTTGAATGATCTTACTTATTAACACCATGTCGTGAGGATCCAAGATTTTTTTAGGGGTGTCGACCTTGTGGCAAGAAAAATTCGATCCTCTTAAAATGAGCATCTAAACATCATTGACACGCGAATGATCATTTTTACATAAATGTCACTGATATACTTTTCAAATTCCGAAGATGGTGATCCTCCTCTTGATGTGCGCATGGAAACTGATTATTCCCCACTTGCACCAAACGCAGTTGCGCGCCCCTGATTGAGTTATCTTTCCTTTAAAACGGGTATATCGTACTTACGTTTGCACTTGTCACAGTGCGTTGTTTAGAAAAAGTAAACTTTCAAAGAACTTACGGATCTAAACAAGTATATAAGGGGGTTACAACTCCCTCTTTTTCGCTTTGGCAAATAAAAGGAAAAGAGAAAAAAAGAAAGAATGAGCAAACATGGGTAATCTGAGAGAAAAGAGAGACGTAGGCCTAAGTGTGAACAGTTTGAATTTCGTATTATTATGTTAGGCTGTGTTATGATTTTACTTCACCTAAGATTTCATTTAGCTTTAATTTCTCATTTTTGTTAGTTTGTTTTTCGCTTTGGTCAAGTGGGGGGGGGGCTTAATATACTATACTGTTTAGCCTATAGTTCACATCAACGTTGCGATTTGTTAGATCACACGATTTTGTGCTCCTTGGACGTCGTAAACAGTTCGCAAGAAACCCATGCAGCTACCCTGCGAACTGCATAAATCGCTTGAAATCGTAAAGAAAATGTACTTATCGAAAATTAGTTTGCGACGTTACGATAGTCCTCAGTGGCTTTGGGAATTCGTACGATCGAAAGTCGGTCGTACGGAACCCATTTGTTATATTTCTGTGAATTAATGATATATTTAATAAATTTCAGTTAAGTTTGTTTCTAATTATGCCAAAAATCAATCTTTTTCGAATTGATATAAAAAAATCCGAGTTCGCATTTTCCTGATCAAATATGATTTCTCCTGCACATGTTTGGAATAATGACAGAAATTGCTAATTATTTAAGAACTGTTGTTTATTGTTTGTATAAAAGACATTTAAAAATACATTTTATGAAATCCGGCATTGAATAAACTGTAGTGCGTCATTGGCGGATGTACAGGAGGGTCACGGTTTATGTACCCAACCCTCTGATTATTTTTTTTTTCAATAGAAAAGTAATGTGTATTTCCAAAAATATAATACTGTTGTACATGTATCAAGATGATCATCTAAATGACCAACCTTCTCGTGAACAAACCCGCCGTCATGTTTACGCGCTGTGAAAACTGAATGCGAATGTACGGTATACCCGTATTCAAGGAAAGATAACTCAATCAGGGGCGCGCAACTGCGTTTGGTGCAAGTGGGGAATGGTATGATAGGTGTAATATACATGTGTATAAATCTTGACAAACAGAAATGATGTAAATTTTTGCAGGTCCAAGGACATCGAATATTTTCCAGCCATTGTGCATATACATCTACAATAAAAAGAAGATCATTGTAGCTCTCACATTTATAGGGTTTCTCCATAAAGCTTTCTTTAATTACTCTTGTAAAGGAAATAGGGGAAATTCAAGTACAATGAAGAAATGAATGTGGCATCATCAGGTTCATATATCCTCTGTAATATTTATGTATTGTAACTACGGTCAGGGTATTATTCAGAGTTGGTGATACCATAGCCCACTACATAATATATGCCTATAATATATACACATATATCAACCTCTGTTAAGGAGAACACTCTGCTTTCATGGAATTATGTTAAGAATCAACTGTGCCCAGATGATACATGTAGTAAGGCCAATGTAAAGCTACACACAGTCTTACCTGTTTTAACAGACCGCCCAAGAGAAGTAGCAAAAAGGGTCACATATTACAGGTGGTCTCTTAATTCACATGATTTATATAGGAAAAAGCCATTTTGGAAACAATTCATTTACCAGTAGGTCATATAAGGTAGGTAGTATTTTCATTCAATGGTTTGCTAAGGCAGGTTAGACTACATGAAGTACAATTTAGTATCCACATGAACAGATATTGATCCTAAGTATTATATGGCATGGTATTGTTGTTTAACGTCCCATTCAAGAATATTTCACTCATATGGAGACGTCACCGTGTGCCGGTGAAGGGCTAAAAATTTTGCCTATGCTCGGCACTGCTGGCCGTAGAGCAGGGAGGTTTCTTTAACGTGCCAACACCTACTGTGACATGGGACCTCAGTTTTTACTGTCTCGTCCGAAGGACACGGACGGCCAACCGCGGAGTGGCGCTGATGCGGCTCGAACCCGGATCTTTCGATTCGCAGTCGAACACGCTAACCACTCGGCCATGGAGGCCCCTGATCCTAAGTGCATCACACAATGTGACCCTAAGTACTGGGTCGGTTACTTTTCCGCTTGTAATTTTGAGATACATAGCCAGCATTAACACAATTAACACATTTTATGTGAATTATTCCCATTCAATATTTTTTTCCTAGTTTTCTAAGCTACTCTTTACCATATGGTATTACTTGGTCTATTAAAGGAAGTTGACTTTATCAATAAAAACTTAAGTGTTCAAAATGAGTCACATTTGTGAAAAGCAACTACCGCTACATTGAAATACTTCAGAATTATATCATCCAATGGAATTTCAAATACACAGCTGTGAAGTAATGCTCAGATGTAGGTTGCTTAAAACATCTTTAATACCCTGAATAACCTATACTTGTAGAACAATATTTTTCTGGCTATCCTTTTTTTTATTGTTTTAACAATTTACAGTATTTAAATCCACAATAAAAGTGTCTATATCCACAGTTTGTTATCACTGGTATCCTGCAGGGACACTTGTTTTGTGCCTTTAGCAATTGGTCAGATATTTTGGAAGGGTGATTCTGTAAGATCATAAAATCCCTCATCGCAGACCATTTGCTTTGAGTTGTAATTGTACTAAGGTTGTGTACCATATTTCACCAAATAAATACTAATGCCCTCAAGCTCCTGGCCCGTAATGATCCTTATATAATATCCTTACAACACACAATGGAGAACCATTTTTGTCAGACTTTGGGGAGATTTAGACCAGACCACATAAGTGATAGTTTATATCTATCCTTGCAACAAATTACATATAATGAGTGTCCTCATGCAGCTATGACTGAAAAAATAAGTTCAGCTTTGCTCTCTGATGTCTTTACATCAAGATGTTTAGTTGGTCACAATCAGCACTTAATAGTCCTATTTCTCAATTTTACTAGCATTATGGGTCCCTATATGACCATATACGGTAACTAAGTCTATGTTTCTTCATTACTTCTTACTAGCTGTATTTACATAGTTATGATGGCACTACTTGTGTGTCCCATTGACCAGGAGATATGTTAATACTTCCAACATCGGGTGGATAAAATTATTCAAAACAAATGAAATTGAATGTAATTAATCTAAAAACCATTTATCTTATCTTAGCCTCGAAGACCTTTAAAAGTTGGTTGTTGTCTTATTGTGTATGAAGCCTCTACCCTGCCCTACCTGCCCTGCTTATAATTAAATATGAGGAGGTATAAAGTTTTTATACCACCCGTCAATAACGCTGTAGGGGGTATATTTGATTTACCATGTCTGTTTTAAGATATCATACCTGTATTATTTAATCCAGAGAGAAAGAATACCAAGATGCCATCGATGAACTGAAAAGAGAAAATGGGAGATTGGAATCAGAGTGTGATGAATTACAAGAAGCTTTGATCAAAATGAAAAATGACTTTCAACATGAGAGTAAACAACGTAAGCAGCTATCATACAAGTAAGTGTACATACACAGACTTTAAAATATTAGCATATGAAGGGACTGTAGCTGTCTTCCAAGTGAGTGTACTTTAATGTACTTAATGTTAAAAATTTAACAGCACTGCCTTGATTTAATTGTATATTTAGAAACACATACCGTTATACTTTTCATAATGGCCTGTTGTAGGCAGGACATTTAGCTGAAATGAGGATGATCATAACTCAAAGTCCAAACAACTTAACTTTCTCATTGAATTCTTTTGAAAACAAACTTCATTTTAGTTTTCTATATACATACTTTGATTATGGCGAAGTTTGCTTCTGTATTAATAACCACAATTTTATATAATACATGCATGTCTAAATATGATAGATATTCACTACTGGAGAAACAATCACAGGCAGCTACAAACACAGAATTAATGCAAAACAGTGACAGAAAGAAAGAGTTGATGGACCTTAATCATAAGGTGGAAGAACTAATGAAGGATAAGGAAATGTTACACGCTCAGAACCAGTCACTTTGTAGAAGGTAAATGATGATGGTCAATTTTGCATGTTAGGATCCATAAAACATGGTGATATCCTGGACTTTACATGGCTTCTATACACTTATATTTTACTTAATTCACTGTCAGTTTATTTAAATATGGTTCAGTGATATTTCATGGCTTCAGCATCCAGTGTTCTAAAGAGGTTAACTTATGCTATTGACAATATATATAAATACTTAAGTATCATTTCGTGTAAATAGCAGTATAGCTTGCCATAGGGATAAATGGAAAGACGTTTTGATTATATAATTATAATTTTGAAATTCAACAGACCCTGAAAATCTAAACTAAGAATTGAGCCACTGACTTTTAGTACAATTATTGACCTTTAACAAAGTTGTCCTACACTCGGCCTATTATCCTGTACTTTTATTAAGGAAACATTGACGCATCTTTAGAATATCCTTATTCAGATCTCTCACTTTTGCCTCTCCAACCTACCTCCGTAGTCTAAATGGCGATATAGAGACACATGTTATGGATTGTTTGTTTGTTGGCTGGTTGTATTGCTGTTTAACACCTCACTCAAAACTCTTTCACTTATATGGAGGCATCCCCGTGTGCTGGTGAAGGGTGATACATTTTACTTAGGCTGGGCACTTATGGTACAATTATTTACTGTATCGATATCTATTGTGACGTGAGACCTCAGTTATAACTGTCTCAACAGGACAGCCAACCACAGCCTGGCTCGGATTTGAATCCATGACCTTACAATCAGCAGGTGAACACGTACCACCAGTCTAGGGCAGCCCTAACAGATATTGTGTCATTTGCTCTGGTTCTGATATGCTGCTCAGTGTTCTCCTTTATACTGACACCTGTTCTCCTGTATACTGACACCTGTTCTCCTGTAGGCTGACAAATGATCTCCTGTATTCTGTCATGTCATCTCCTGTATATTGCTATGTGATCTCCTGTCTGCTGGCATGTGACCTCCTGTATGTTGACATGTGATATCCTGTATGCTACTTTGTCATCTCCTGTATGTTGCTATGTGATC
>JACSZP010011982.1:0-11301 GCA_016161895.1 Pinna nobilis
ATGGTAATGACCAGTTTTTGTTGGTTGAGGAAAGAACTTCTACCTTCACAAGTAAACTGGCTGACAGTCATGAACTTTTTCATAAAATCAACTTAGATTCCAGCAAGTTTGTAATAGAGTTGTTAGAACAAAAACCAAAATACACTCTTAACTGTCTTAGCAACTCACTGAATAAAAGGACTACCTGTCTTATGTGACCAAATAGTATAGTTCCTAAAAAAATATTTATCTGCATATCATAAGTCCACAGACAAAGGTCAGGCTACTGTGGCATAGTGGTTAGTATGTTTGCCTACTGATAGCTAGGTAGTGGCATAGTGGTTAGTATGTTTGCCTACTGATAGCCAGGTAGTGGCACCTTGCATTTGGCTATCCCTGTCCTCAGATGAGACAGTACAAACCTAGTCCCATATCATAGTATGTGTTGGCACGCTAAAGAACCCTCCCTTCTCTTTGGCCAGAAGTGCTGAGCATAGGCAAACTTTGTCGCCCTTCACCAGCGTACCGTGACATAAACAGCAATACAATCAACCAAGCAACAGACAAAGGTCAGAATTACACTTACCAGGTACCTGCAGAATACCTTCAGCATCCGCTGTTAATATAGCTGGTCTCCCAGGCTGTAAAAATAAGATAAAGACTTAATCTTAATACAGGTCTAAAGTTTCACACAACATTATAACATGCCATAATTAAATCCTTAACATAATAAAATTGTTATTAGANNATGTGCCAAGCATACTCTTGACATGCGACGGTTTTTTAAATCTAAGCCACAAAATAAGGTACAGAGTAACCATATATTATCATGTCAGTTTGGACTTAAACATTGACCTTCCATAACCATAAAGGACTATACAACAACGGGATGAGAGAAAGTATTTATTTATAAATAAACTTTATCTCCCAGTTCTTTTGTTTTATCACTTACTTTGCGAGCAGTTTCCCAGCCATCAGCCATAGTGGCAGATCTGCCTGGCTGTATCAGGTTTCGAGCATGTCCAAAATGTACATTACTGTAACCAATACACATTCCACCATTCTCGACAGCTACGAGATCTAGAATCTAAAACATTTACAAATCAAATAAGTTCTCAAGTTGGAAACTGAGATGTTTTGATGTTGCTATTTAGTGAATAATAGTACAAACAAATCTGAATTTAGCATCCAGAAAGTAAACATCGAGGTATATCAAAACGTCATTAGTTGAAAATGACTGAAATGAGTTACATTGTCAAAAAAGGTAAATTAATAACTGACAGATGATCAGATTCACGTAAGCAACCCAAAGCCAGCTTTATATTTATAAATTCAAATGTTTTAACTAGGTCTGATGTAAATTTATATATTTTACAACTCTATATTTAATTACTGTAAATCAAGAAATTTTCACGAAACTTTATTTTAGCAAATCAGTAACTATGCAATTATTCAATGTGCTATACTTTCATGGGTATGCATTTCAATAGTAAATAGTTTATGTCGTTTATGTATAGTGTATTTTAATGTCAGTTTAGCATATAAAGCGAGAACTTTTTTACGAGTAAGTGTTAGTGCATAATTACACAAAAAATAAGTTAAATTATCACAAATAAAACTGGATTTACAGTATCACAACCCTTCAGTGGTTGTAAATTTATTGTCCAACTTCTTTAATGAGACTGCATGGGACAAAATGCAAAAAAAGGTCGTATATAAAAAGTTGCCACTTGATTCAGGTGATTCATATCGGCAAGCAATAATTTGGAAGGTATACATGTGTACATGTAGATCACATAATACAGGTTGTCTTAAATCAGTGATTGACTAAGGTGAGTTACAGTGATAATTATTAATGACTCATTTTTGAATTGTTTGATACAATATATTCATACATACACCTCATAAAATTGTCCATGAATGATTGACTTTGCATAAATTCACTCATGTTCATCAAATTGAAATTAAGATTCAACATACAGTTCGCAGCCGCTTCATAGAAAAGAAGAATATATTACCTCACTTGGACCAACTTTGGACCAATCAGGGACAGCTCGACCATAAACTCTGAATCTAGCAATACCTCCATCTGTAAATAAGTAAATAAAGTCATTTATATCATCTCTGCTGTTGTTGCTTAACGTCCAACTCAAGAATATTTCACTCATATGGAGATGTCACTGCATGCCAGTGAAGGGCAACAAAGTTTGCCTATGCTCGGCACTGCTGGCCCTAGAGCAGGGAGGGTTCTTTAACATGCCAATGCTGTGCGGATTCAAACCCTGGACCCTTTGATTCAAAGTCGAACATGCTAACCACTCGGCCTCAGCGGCCCCTACATCTCTGTAAGTTTTTACCAATCCAACATTCGATGGACAAAACATGCAATGTCTGATCTCAAGATCTGGAAAAACCAGCTGCTGCCACTGAGTGGACATGAACCCCAAACCTCACATTCAGAAGGTGACCATGCTACCATGGAGTCACAAAGGCTCTGAGTAAAGTACAGAGTAAAGTACATACCTGGGTACATATTCAGACGTAAATGAGTCCAACGTTTATCACTTCTGGTTTCAAAGAAGTTATGGCAGGACGTTTTGTAGCCTGGTTTTAGTGGAGTTCTGGGCAGAATTTCTTCCCAGCTCTGTAAAGTAAGAAGAAACAAAATTCATTGTTGCATTATCATAAATCCTAGCCTTAGCATAGATTGAAATATTTTATAAAATTGAAATGTTTTCTAACATCTCCAAAGCACTGTGTTTAAAAGAGGGAACATGATATTTTCCTAACAAACATTATCCTTCATAACTGGTTGAAAAGGTTTCGCAAATTGTATTGTGCTTCATTATAAATGGACAAAAGACAATTACCTGAACCTGAGAAGTCATAATTTTCATGATATTAGACAGAAACCTTCTTAGCTTTTTGTAAACCAGGCTATTTCCAGCCAATTCTGTGCTATGGATAATATAAAATATTGGAAAAATGATGGCCTTTTTATTCTTAACATCCGTCATGCTACATTCCTTGACAATTGGCCACTTTGGGATTTTAGGCAAAGTTCAAAATGCATAAATGGAAGTTTGGTTTGTTTTTGTTTGTTTGTGTTTGTTTTTGTTTTTGTTTTTTTTAAAGAAATCCCTTTTAACTTGTCCCTGCAATAGATGTGTCTCAGAATCTATCAATTTCAAAAGCTTTACAACTGACAATATGTCAGACTTTCTTATTTTTATCATCACTTTGCCATGATTCAAACACTAGTTGTATCTCAATATACAGACAGAGCCTTAGACTGATACCTGTGACTTCAGCTCGTCCACTTTTTCCATCTGTGTACCCGTAGCTGCTGTCCCCATCTGACCAGTCCTTTTACTCAGTTCTGTATAAAGTAGTGCAAGAAATTCAGATTTCTTAGACAAAATAAATTTTTTCTCATACTGACACAATTCTATGCCCATATCTTAAACTCTGTTTCTCTGTGCAATTCATGTTTCTGATTTGTTTAATAGATGAACACAACAAAAACTGCCCAAATTCTAGATTTCTTTTACATTTTGTAAGTAATCTTCCTTTTCAGGCATTAAAAAGAGACAAACTAATTTTAATCTTAGGACATCTAAAGAAATGCAAATTGAATTCTAGTCTATGATATCATTTCCCAAGTTTATAGGACCAATGGATCTAGTAGAAATTTATTTTTTGATTGTTACACATTCAAAACCAAAATGTTATCTGATAGATGGTAGATCTATTAAATCACAGTTGATTTACATACACAGTTATGTAATGATGAATACTTTATCAACACAAACTCAACCTTTACATATCACTGTTTACACAACTGTGAAGTGATAATACAAAAAAATGAATTTCCATAGTACATAATTATTCATAATTAATCCAAACCAATTGTCGGCTATATCCAGTATTGGTGGGATCAGACACTACATACTTACTATCATTGATACAAGCTGCCTGTATGGAGACCTGAGGGGCGTAGTTACCAGTAAAATATGAAGTATCCACGTCTACACCTGCTATCACTCCAGCCACACCTAGTAATGTGAATACATAAGACATCACAATATCAGTCGGCCTGTTACACAGATCTCTTGTCTGTTACTTTGTACAGCAAAGAACTGACGGACGACTGAAGATTTAACTGTGATATGAAAATTACCTATACCCTAGGTAGCCTACTGTGCTCTACTAGCAATGTCAATCTTTATTATGAATTGGTGTAAAATCAAATTCAAATAGATTACATATACCTATTCAGTGTTTTCCCTTCGTTTTATTTGAACAGGCTTGAAAATGAATTGAACAGGCCAAGAACAGGGGTCATGTGGGTTTCTTCCCTGTAAAAGATGTTCAAACCTTAGATTTGAACCGGCCAGAAAATAGCTTGAAATGGTCAATTTGGCCGCCAGCCGGTTCTTAGGGAAAACACTGCCGATTACAAAAGAAGTAATACACATGTAAAGTTAACACCTGACATAGAACACTTTAAGAATTTGTCAAAATCAATGAAAACTTTTCCCGGTTTTAAAGATTCCAATGTTTCAGGGAACTAAGCTCTCATAGTGACTACAGACACAGTTCAATTAACAGTTAACAGTTTCATTGATCCATGAAAGTTCAAAATGCACTCTTCCAATCAACAAAGAAAGGACCTGCTTAAATGTGGCATAGGGGGATAGGGGTTGGCAAGGCAATGAGTTAATCACAGCCTTACAGCTGCAGAGCCTGACATAATTAAGCAGGACTGAGAAGATGTATTTCATTCTCATACCATACTGCAGTCCTAACAATAACCGCTATTACTTACCAAGTTGTATGATGCACCAGTCATGACCTGTAATTCTTTTCCTTCGTGTCTCCCAGCCATCCATCCATTTACCATACTCTGTGAACACTCCAGGCTTAAATACAGGGTCATCTGCCTGTAAAACAAGTTACAAGGTGTTAGGTACAAAAGTATTTTTTGTATAAGAACATACCATTACTATACAGAAAAGCTAAAAGTAATCAAAGCTCACAATGATTTTCCTTGAAATAGATATTAAGATTTCTTAAAATGCCCATTCAAACATGAAATATTGGACATATGCTACATCTGAAATTACACTGAGCTTTCCTACAAATGCATTATATGTGTAAGTTTGATTTTCTTAGCAACTGAAATTCAGACATCCATTGATGTCATTAGGGATGCTGATGATGAGACAACAGCATAAGCTTCCTCTAACTTCTCAAGGTGATCATAATGCTGTCAGTATCACACACACTTAAGATGTAGAATAGTGATTTTTTTTTCCATTTCTCCTATAGCAGTACATGTATATAACCTACAACATGAATACCCAGAATAGAGCAGACATAATTACCTCATATTTGATGTGCTTCACAAGAATATAAACACAGTTGAACACTTTTAATAAGTATTTCAAAATTTACTATTTTTTTTCTTTTAATAATATGTCATTAATTTCTTGAGTAATCTCGTGTTTTTCATCAGTAGTAATGAAGATATATATATACAATTGTATATATAGATGGATTTCCATAAGCATTATTTTCCAAGAGTTATTCTCCTTTGGGTCAACATGGAAAGTTTTCTTCTTTAATAGAACATATTCAATTGCAAAGCTGTATTGAAAAAAGACATCAAAATTAGTTGTTTAGATTAGTGAAAACCTGAATAAAACATTTTAACCCCTCCCCATAACAAGTTTGTAAGACTATTTCAACCTTGATATACTTCATTTAATTTGATTTATCTATGCAAGAAAATATAAAAGCTGTCACACAACATGGCAGTCAAAGGGGAATAACTCTAGTTAAACACTGCTACATTGGAACCATCTATACACATAGGCCTACAAAACGAATCACAGATCCAATGCAAGAGAGATAACTCTTGCTCCTTTTCCTCTTTCTTTTCGGTTTTCCTTTGTACACAAGAGTAACATACATAAAACAAGGGAAATAATGAACCAAAATATACTGATCCCTTAAATCATATTTCATGTTTACACATATAAGTGCAAGTACAGGTTTTGTTACCCTAGCTTCAACAGACAGAGGTTAAATGATGATATAATAAACCTCCATCTCACTTTGGGATTTGAGCTTAAAATACACACATCTCCTAATACGGTAGAATTTGCATAAACCGGCCTTTGTTGAATCTGGATTCTTGTCAATATCTGCCAAATCATTTGGTTCCGGCATTTTCCTTCTTGATTATTAGTTTGTAAACTCTATATAATACGGATTCTGTCTATTCTGAAAACTGGACGTGTTTTGAGATTGTTTGCTTTACAATTAATGCATTCATCATCTATCCAGTCCAGATCAATTACCTTGATCAGTCGCAATGAGAAAACAAAGCACTGTAAAATCACTTGTTCACGCCTATTTTGAGGTATGTACCTACAGTTTGACTGAATCAATTGAGTGCATGGGGTGTCACACGGGATATTTACCTGAGGCGATATTAGTATCGGGGATAATTAACATGCATATGGTGTAAGCATTCAAGTGCATGTACTTGTATGTTACGTCCACTACGCAGTTTATAAATGTGTGGCAATTAAGTGACAATTCTTAGTGTTAGTAAAAAGATAATTTTATTGATTTTTTTCTTAATTTTCTTGTAGATTTGTTACAGATGGTTTATGATAAAAAGTCTTATCGAAAAAAGTACCGGGTCTTCCAAGTTTAATGACATTCAATATAATACCAGCGAAATAATTAAGAAATCAATGGAAAATAATGCATTTGTGCAATCCGGATTTTGTCTAAACCAGACCATTGATGATCGGTTTAGACAGAGTCTACTGTAAATACATTGTATATTACAAAGACAGGTAGCAATACCTTTAGCAGGTTCTCTGCTGTTGCAAACCAGTCATCTGTAGCAAATACAATTTGACCACCAACCTGAAAAACAAAGTTTCAATATCATTTCAAATCAACATGTACAACAATCTATAAAACATAAATGACAGTTAACAATAAGATCTAATACATAATCACATATGGACATACTTGTTGATAATGATGTGGGTTTTTGTTTTGTTCAAATGGCTGGCTTTCCCTGTCCTTCAGATGAAACCGTCAAAATCACAGTTCTATGTCACATGGTTAAAGAATCCTCACTGCTCAATGGACCAAAGTGCCAAACACAGGATGAAATATGTAGCTCTTCATCCACAATACACTGTACATGTACATGTATGTTGCCAAATAGGTGAACGATTCGTGAGTGGGCATTAACATAAAGAAAACTGAGGAGAGAAGTGTTTAGCTTGCAAGCGACTGGCATTCCTTGCTAAACAAATAAAACATTACACAAACAAAAATTCAAGTAACCTTTGTACCACAAATGTTTTTTTGTTCAGGTTCTGAATGTACAAGGATTTGTTTTTTTTGTTCCCCTCATACTGAAGTCACATTGTTTCTGACAAAGACAGTTTCTAGAGAGTTAATTTTAGCAATCTGACACTTATACACTGTAAATATAGATTACTTGGTTTTATTTCTAACTGAAAAATAGTTTGCTCATCTCTACAGCATGCATTAATAGTAAATTACCTTCTCTGCTACCAAATCATTTAGCTCTGTGAATTTTGGTTGTTCCTGTCGTGCACTAGTGGGAGGATCAGCCATTTTTGAGAATGCTAAACTGAAACAAGAAAAAATCTTTTCATAATGTATTCATATAAAGAGATTTTAACCTAGCTAACTTTGAAAACACACGTTGCAACTGAACCATGATGCTAGAACAACTCACATGTATACACATTCACACACTTTCTCCACAAAAATATAGAAATATTTCATGGTTCTCAACAATCCTCTGACTTTATTTGCAGAGATCTATATAAACAGATTCGGAAAATGCATCTGCTACTAGGAGTATTTATACACATACATGTGTACACATGTATGTACAGGTAGGTTCTGCAACAATATTTCATGTAAATATAGTCAAAGACATACCGGTATATAACTCTGAGATTCGAAAACCCGCGAACTCTTGCAATGTTCACGTGTTAATAACTTAATTTCTCCCATGATTCCATGCGTCAACTGGACAACATGTAAACAATCACGCTCATCTTACTAGACAACATGCAAATAACCAAAGAAAGAGTCGTGTTTTCATAATAATTTAGAGGCAAAGACGTTTGTCGATGATATGGAAGTGAATAGAATTGTCTGGATATGATGTCAGTCTTTGACACATTAATCAATGCATTTCTTATGTTATATTTGGTGATAAAGAAAATACAACAATTATAATCCAATATCCTCAAATGGTTTATTTCATTGGTACGGAAATGCAATGTTGGTGGACAGTAAAGAATAAAATTGCATGTTTTTGACAGATTTCGTTCCGACGTGTAAGTGTGTGCAGTATCTTTTGGTTTTTATGCAGTAATTTAAGCACATATTTACCACTAAAATACTTCAATCTTTCTCAGACCAGTCAAGGTAAAAAATTAATAAATAAATTTATCTTTTATTGAAACATTTTTTACTGCTGTACTTCTCGACAGAAGGATTATGTGAATAACATAGATGTAGAGTTACGTACATGTAAGAGAGAGATCTAATTTATTAAAAAAAAAACAAACGACTCCATCCAAAAACCCCTAAATTAACAGGCAGCAGAAAGTGAACTGGATATCCGAATGTTGATTAACTCTTCTGATCTTTATCAGTTTATTGTATTCTGTATCTGATCTTTGCAAAGGTCGTAAAGATACGATGGCATAATCCCTTTTGATCAGCAAGTTTAGTTTCCTGTTAACAGAACAGGTTTCTCAGCAGGTGGTGTTACCATAGGACTCGGTGACATATTATCCTGAAGGTGTGAAACTTCTCATAGGGAAACAATCTTGTGTTATAATTATTCCAATTATAAAAACATAAAACCTGTGATTAAGAATAATGGCATAGATTACTCAAATAATTCATAATTTTCATACATTACATTATATTGATTTTGTATTAATTGTCAAAGTGATCGAAAAGACAATGAAACAAAATTTCAATACAATTCTTAATTTTTTTGTTTCAGAAAAGAACTTCCAAACTGTATGGCCATACATTTAAATCAATGTTTAGATGAAAAAAATTGACTTTGGACCAAAATTAAAAATTTGATGCTCAAAACAGTTTACGCCATTTTTGCATTGTAAACCTTAATCCGATGTCCATTAGATCCTGATATTGTTAGACCCTACCAATGAACTGCATGTTCTATTTACTTTATGTAAAAAGCATGAACAGATCTTATCGGGTAAATGAAGCTTTGTCCAGTAAAAACTCTGCGATGTTTATCTAAACCGATGATCTAATCAACCAGCTGTCTGCTTCTAAGAACTCTGGACAACTCAACTCTCATTGATTCTCGTAGCATGCAAGAAGTTTTGGCTCTTTCTATAGAAAACGCAGTGTTTCCAATCTCAGAGTTACATATGTCTCTGTTTTAGTGGAACCTCGCTTAAAGACCACCTCTTTCACTTCGCAAATATGACCAATAAAGACTATCAGAATTCAGTCTGTCTATCACTCTTCAAGGCTAATTTATCCTCAGAAGACAAGGACTTGAACCCTGGCCTCCTGCTTACTCTGCAGGCTGCTATGGTCCGATATGCCCAGTCCCTGTTACAATCTTCCTCCCTTTTTTACCAAGATTTTTAGCCAGAAATCTATTACGAGACTCTAACAAACAACCCATGAGTACTTTGTTGAGCGCCAATCTAATAGGTGAGGGGAAATGTTGGCCAGACTGCGGCTGCTAAACCAACTAAATATGTAAGAAGCGTGTAAATGTCAGATTAGTTTTTTAAAATGTGGACAAAATAACAGTGCAAATCTGCATCATAGATTTTTAGCATGAAATCGGTTTGGGTCACCCTAAGAAGAGACATGTTTCTGCACTAAAAGAGAAATAAAACATTCTTGACACGGGACCTTAACACTCAACCCCCCCCCNNGCGGCGCACAAGTCGATGCCAATGGCACCCTCTCTCTCTCTTATTTTCAAAACAAACAGCCGCGCCCGATTACAGGATTATAAAACAATCATGACCCTTCTGTTCTGTTCTCTACACTTAGTTAATCTATCTATTAAACAATAATTCTTATTAAATTGTGTGTAATTAGAAAATGAGTTATTTGCAAATATCTACATTTGTGCAGTAACCTACGCAAATAAACAATGTCAACGTAAGTAGGGCTAGAGCACCACAGCGATCTTAATCCGGCCGGAAGTTTGGTTGGATCATGTATACTTGCAGTAAAATGCCGATCTCGATTCAAAGATATTAACTAAAACCAAATTATCAATACAGACGAATTGTTTAATTTACATGAATCATACTTTCCTTTACTATGCATCACTTTCAGTAAACACATGAAAATCAATTGTTAGTGCACAAAGACACAGTTTGATCGGGCACGGTCTACGTTCGTCAAAACATTTTAGCCTTGCTCTAAATACCCAAAAAGTATCAATGTTGACGTACATGTTGTTTGTAACGGGTAGTGGAAATAACAGAGAATAAGTAAATGAGTAAAACAGAACCTGTTCTATTATAACATAAAAAAAGGAAATAAGTAAAATTAATACAAGCTCACTGAAAACATGTTTTAAAATGGATATTTTAAGATACCTAGGGGCGTGATAAAAAAAAAAAAAAAAAAAAAAACCAGACAAAACCATCAGATCTACCAAAACAAAAAGAGACAATATTATAACCAGCAATCCACACGACAACATATATTACTTAACATAGAGTAATACGAATTCCAATAGAAATTAGGAATGAGTTCAGGTGTTCCGGAAGGGTAAGAAACCCCTGTTCAACGCGTGGTACCCATTGTGTCACCGACGTATTGAATCCGAGAAAAAGTCTCATCCGGTGATGGTCGTAAACGAGGAAAGGACAAAATTAGGTATACGACAGGGAGAAGATAATAGTCCCTCATCAACTGTTNNGATCTACCAGGTCATGATGGCAATTGCAACCTTAAATATTCAATCTAATCATTAGGAACCCTTGGTAAAGTTAAGCTTCTTTGCAAGAAGTAATCCCATCAAGGAAATCCTGATAGGAAACACATAGAAGCATCTATGTATAGATATAGCAGCTCTAGAATATCGTATCAAACTAAAGATGTATACATGTACTCTACGTGCAGGTGCTGCTGGAATATTGCTACATCATCAGAGTAAAAGTGGAAAGTTCGCAGACGGGAAATTGAAGTTATCTCTTTTATCGTAAAGTTTCGTTCTTATCCGTC
>JACSZP010011983.1:0-10333 GCA_016161895.1 Pinna nobilis
TCACAGTAGGTGTTGGCATTTTAAAGAACCCTCCCTGCTCTACGGCCAGAAGTGCCGAGCATAGGCAAAATTTGTAGCCCTTCACCAGCACACAGTGACGTCTCCCTATGAGTGAAAGATTCTTGAGTGGGACATTAAACAACAATACAACAACTTGCATTTATTCATACTTGAATTTATATTTATTTGCCCCTGCAATTGTTTTCTGTTTCGCAAAATTTCAATATTGATGTGGAAATTTATTATAATTCAAATGTCATTGGTGTTTATATGTATCTGAATAATTTCCCCATTGAAGAGCATGAAGTGTGCTTCCATTAAGTGGATCTGCTAACTCAGAAGGTGTACTCACACAAATGGAGAGAATTTTTAGGGTCAGAGTAAGTTAGAATGATCAAAACATTTGTAGTAAAGGAAAGACAATTAAATAGTGTTATTATTTTTGAAACATCTTTTATATCTTTGTACATTTATTTGTTCTTGTAGCTTGAGTTTTCCTTTTCTTTAAATACTTAAAAGTGGATGGTATCATACATGGATTTTGACGTATAATTGCTGATTTCCCTTTTTCCTCGAGAGTCACTGAGGCATACCTAACAACCCTACTGACTTATATGGTAGACTACCAATTTCCTGTAGTTCCCAACGCTTACCGAAATTTTAGGAAGACATACTGCATTTGTAAAATATTTGTGAAAAGATAAATTAAATACTTTGCTTGTGGAGTTTTGCATTTGCTTGTCATTTACAATATTGATAAGTACATGCTGCTATTTCTTTTACTCCAAAATGCCTAAATGGTCTTAAAATGCAGGAGATTGCACCATTTTGCTTTATTCCTCCCAAAATTTTCCAGGAGGGGTCATGCCCCCTGACCCTCTAGTGGAGCCTGTGACACAGTCTTATGCTAACCTACTGTTTTTACTGAAGAAAGGGTTGGTAGGTATACTGAGGTATGGATTTAACTTTTCTCTTTTCCTTGAATGACAAAACAAGAGTGTGGGTGTACTTTTCCTTGTATGACAAAGCAACAGTGTGGGCGTACATTTTCATTTGCATATCCTGACCTTTGCCCCTTGAGGCTTTGATTCAGTCAGCCAGCAGACAAGAGGATCTCACACAAACCAGGAAGTATGCTCCTGGTACAAACATGTCTTATTATACTGAGTGTATGTACTACCTTGTGGGAGTAATTATATAAATGTATGCAAAGTGTGTGGTCAAGACTCTGCTCCTATACTTAAAACTGGCATTATCTATATCACCTATAAAGTACCTGTCATACCTGTCAGGTGTGCCAACATTATGAAACAGTTAATGAAAAATGGCAATACTAGACTACTACAGTGGAACCTCGATCGCTATTAAGACCACCCAAGAGACTGGCTAAAATTGGTCTGATTAGTGAGGTGGTCTCCTAAGTACAGAGGAACCGTGCTATTTACATCACCCAAGTGACTGACTAAAATTGGTCTGATTAGTGAGGTGGTCTCCCTAGTGAGGTTGAAATAGCCTAGAATAATGATAAACAGACTGTACTTTGATGGCCTTAATAGTGAGGTGGTCGTCCAAGGGAGAAGGTCTTTAGGCGAGGTTCCACTGTATATGATATGATTACACAATACTACCATTTTGATGTCATATAATTATGCACAGATTTAGATATATGCAGACCTGTATGACTCAGATATTAATTGCTATTTTGCTCTACTTCATTTGTACCTGTATGACTCAGATATTAATTGCTATTTTGCTCTACTTCATTTGTACCTGTATGTTTCACCTTCATCATAGTATCATCTAAAGGTACATGTTGTCATGGTTACCATCTAGTACCTGTACAATGGGTGTTTTTTCTTCCTTTGAGATGGCCTTCAAGAGGACCTTAATTACAGGTGTATGGCACTGAATGATGTTTACTACTTTTTTTCAACTTTATTGCCTTGAACATGCTTCCAAATAATAGTGAACAACATGAAAAAATTATACTGATGTTAATTAGAACATGGAATCTCATGTGTTACAATGCCAAGTAACAAGGGGGTGGGATGATGCAATATAATAGTGGAACATTAGATCAATATACAAAAAAGGCAACAAAAAGCACAGACAGACAGACAAATTGAACAACAGACAGACAAACAAACAGGCAGACAGACAGACAGCCCAGTAGACAGACAGATGGACTAACATACAGACAGAATTTTATGGGCAAACAGACAGACAGATAAATAGACAACACTGTAGACAGACAAATGGACTAACATACAGAAAGAATTTCATGGGCAAACAGACAGACAGATGGACTAACAGATAAATAGACAGCACTGTAGACAGACATATGGACTAACATACAGACAGAATTTTATGGACAAACAGACAGACAGATGGACTAACAGATAAATAGACAGCACTGTAGACAGACAGATGGATTAACATACAGACAGAATTTTATGGACAAACAGACAGACAGATGGACTAACAGATAAATAGACAGCACTGTAGACAAGACAGACACATTGACAGGAAGACAGATAGATGGACTAACATACAGTCTGACAGTTTGATGGAATAACAGACAGACAGATGGTCTAATAGACAAACAGACAGGCAGGTAGACAGACAAATAGACGGGAAGACAGACAGATAGACTAACATACAGATAGACAGGCAGGTAGACAGAAAGACAGACAGGAAGATAGACAGAAAGACAGACAGGCAGACATAAAGATAGGCAGGTAGACAAACAGACAGACAGACAGACAGGAAGATAGACAGATAGACTAACATACAGACAGACAGATAGATAGGCAGGTAGACAGACAAATAGACAGGAAGACAGACTAACATACAGATAGACAGGAAGACAGACAGATAGACTAACATACAGATAGACAGGCAGGTAGACAAACAGACAGACATATAGACAGGAAGACAGACAGATAGACTAACATACAGATAGACAGGTAGACAGACAGGGAGACAAACAGACAGATAAATAGACAGGAAGACAGATTGATGAACTAACATACAGACAAAAAGACAGATATATGGACTAACAGACAGAAAGATATATGGACTGACAGACAGGCAGGTAGACAGACAGGAAGACAGACAGATATATGGACTGACAGACAGGCAGGTAGACAGACAAACAGGCTGGCTGCTGAGGAAGACCATGGTTGTATTCCTTGTTGATGGTTCAACCAGTCTAGATCTGCGCCGTAAATGGAACAGTCTTGGTATTTTTTCTAAACCGGAAGATGTCTGGTCATCAAAATTTTAAAAGAAATGTCAAAATTATATTTGTTGAAATTTTACGTTTTGTTATTCCAGGTGACAGGATATGAATCTAACTAAAATTATCATGAAATGAAATAAATCTTAACTTTTCTCTGCA
The DNA here is from genome assembly GCA_016161895.1 of Pinna nobilis. Lineage (NCBI taxonomy): Eukaryota > Metazoa > Mollusca > Bivalvia > Pterioida > Pinnidae > Pinna > Pinna nobilis. Next base: position 3,401 of record JACSZP010011983.1, read on the forward strand.
GATTGCATGCGTAGCGACATTTATATTACAAGATGAAAATTTCCCATTAAAACAACTTCAATTTATTTTGAGATGTACCCGTGCTGTACACTTACACTGAGTAGCCATGTTGGATCTAGCGAGTTCAAGCCCTGACGTCGGACCACTTGGACCGGTATGAACCAAGTGTTCCATTTGTGATTCTACTGGTTGAACTGCATAAATGGAATGACCCCCTTTATTTGCAATGTTGACCCTATTCCAGTTTTTGTAGTTTCAAGAGTAGACAACAAGTAGTGCTACAATAGGGACTCAAACTCAGAACCTTTACCAATGAGAATCAGCAGCATCAGAATTTTGACTGTGGTAAAGTAAGGCCTACTATAAAACAATACTAACTAGATATGAAAAGCTATAAACGACAGATACCTGATCATGTATTCCAGACAAACCTTGAAATATTCAACTTCTGAAAATATATAGCTTAATTGTCTTAATTGTCAGAATATGCAAAAGATTAAGACAAGGTATATCCATTTTCTTTTTCAGTTTTCTGGAATTTCAGGAGAATTTAGTTGACCAAGAATTTGTTTCATGTCCAAACAAGAGCAAATAAGAATGATGATAATTAACAGGTGTATATCTAACAGAAAGCTCTGCATACCTGTTTTCAGGTACATGTAATTAAGTATGAGAGTACAGACAGGTAAGCTATCTCTACAAATCCTGCAAGGAATATATGCTGTACCTAAATATCATGTGATATAGACTAAAAAAATTTTCACCTGTATCCTTGTAACAGAAATAAAGGTAGATGAACAAAAAGAAATACCCTACCTTCTTGTCCCACGGAAATCCCACCTTAGCTTTTTGTCTCTGTTTCTCAGAATTGAATATGGACATATCAGTAACACAAAGTGACGATATCTTACACAGCATCAAGCTGCTGAAATGATAATCTGTATATACTTCACTACAGCGGCTTCAGACTTAGTGTAGACAAAATGCTCACCACTCACCATAATAGCATGAACATCAATACTGAACCATGTACATAGACTAGGCGTTAGCTCCTGATGGTTTAAAACTCAAATGTCATATCTTATAAATTAGACAAGAGCCAGAGATACATTTAATTTGTGGTGGCTAGACTTATTGTCTATACAAATGTACCTGTGTATTTTACCGCTGATGCAATATCAACAGCAGTGTGAAATATATTGGATGAAAAAAGACAAAAAGTTTTCCTTTAATTAAAAGGTTCAACTGAGGTCTGAGTGTTCAAAGACAGTCACTAGGCAAATCAATCACTACTGTATACCTTTTTTGCAACTTAAATAGCCAGTCCTGTTACATGTATAATGCGCACACATGGATTATTGCAAAAAGGTACCAGGTATTAAAAAAATAGAATATTACCCTGGACCATATATGACAAATGAAATATTGAAAAAAATGTACCGATATTCCACCCTGGTTCACATAAGATAAGTTTTTCTGCCATCATTATGTATCTATACACTGATAAACCCCATCACTTCACAAGTTCAGATGAATACTTGACATTTTGGGTCATTGTGAAAGGAGTCCTGCAGTGTATTTACATGTCTACAGGAGTGATACTCTTATAATTGTGCAGAAGAAATATGCTATAGCATCAAATCCATGTCCATCATTTTAGAAAAAAAGTGCATTTTAATTCAAGCTCAGGGTAATTTTTTTTATTTTTTTGTGTGCTAAAAATGACCTTTACAGATTGGTCAAATAGGCCTACATTATTAGATATGTTTTCATGACATTGAGTTCAGCTCAGTAATTTTATAGACGATTCAATCATGACTGCTGGTATACAGAGATTAAATTTAGTCAATGAAATGTGGCATAACTAGATATGTGGTTTCTCATGGCAGTGTTCTTTCAGGTGGTCTTATGTGATAATTTTTTTTTACATATACAATGTATATGTATACATTTATTTTTAGAAAATACTATATCAAAGTGGTATTTGGTCTATCATGACAGTTGTTTTTCATGACAGTTGTCTTTCAAGTCTGGTGGTCTCCTATGGCAGCTGTGGTCTCTCAAGACAGGTAGTATACTATGACAGTTGTCCTTCAAGACTGATGGTCTCTCAAGACTGATGGCCACGCATGACTGGTTTTATCTATAAAATTATTTTAGAGAATGTTATCTTGTAAGTTGTCTGTAAAGAAAAGTGGCCTCTCTTGATAGAATTAGAAATTGTTATGTTTAAGAATTTACTCAAGGTTGGTGTTCCTCATTATGTTAGTCTCTCAAGGTAGAATTAAAACCATTCCACTGACTTTCATATTTTATTTCATTCTTATTATTCTATTTTCTTCTCAGGTTCAAATGAACTTATGTTCATTAAGAATTTTGATTCAAGAATACCTGCTGGTATGCCTTTAACGTTCTTAATGAAGATAAAACAAGCAGAAGGGTTTATTTGCATGGCTAGCATATTGCCACATTTCATAGACAATATTGCATCATATCAAAAAGCAAACTGTTTGCTTAATTACAGACTTAAGAGATCTATAAATAGACACTTGATATAAATGATGGACACTTAATGTATTTTAGATGTGCTGATGTGTGTATCTGTAAAAAGTAAAATATGATAACCAACTAACAAGACTTTGACAAACTGACTGAAAATTCAGACATGAAGAGTTTCTCCAGGTTCTCTGGTTTTTCCCCACAGCAAGGACCCAAACACAAATACCAGGGGTAATGAGAGACATTGGAAAAAGTTGAAAATTTAAATGAATAACATCCAAAACGTGAACCCAACATCTTTATGAAAAAGTGTGTGATGGGTAACTACCCTCCTAATTCCCCAAGTTCCTACGCCTACATGTCTTCATTGCCAAATTTCACTGTTCTGGGTGCTCGGTAAGACTGAATTGTTGTCACTTTCTCTGCGGTCTCAGTACATTGGGGAGACAAGAGGCATATCATTTGGGATATAGAGCAGTACATATGATAAGTGACGGCACACAATCCTTCTATACATGGAGATGTAGATATGATGTTTGCTTCTTATGTGTACCAACATCATCACTTTCTACTTTTAGTCAGAAATCTGGGCTATCATGAGGCTCCAATGTGGGTAGCACTTTAATACTGATAAAAAAGAAGTATGTGATAGTTGAAGATACGAAGGGGGCCAACAAAATGCAAAAATCAAAGGCAGACAAAACCATGGCCAAAACAAAGAGATAATAATACAAACAGTAATTGACACAACAAGACGTGTAAAACAAAAAATAGAACAAACTGTTCAAAAACAGGGGGTGAGTTCAGGGGTTTTTCATGGAAAAAAATTGACTATCATTTAAATCACTCTTATTATTTTAGGTAGATTTCTGAATATCCTATACTATGTAAACATATTTACCTCAAATGATGAAATTTGATTTATTATACAAACAAACTAAATTAGATTGTGACAAAATTTGGTAAGGTATATTTTTGTCAAATAATTAATGCTAGAAATTCAAGTGCTAACAAGTTGTGAGTAACTATGAAAATATGCTTTGTGAAAGATAAGTGGGGCACCAAGAGATCGATATGTTAATAGTTTTTATCATCTTTATTTAATCAATCCAGGTCATTATGCAGCTCTTGGTTAAGACCTACTTTAAAACCTAGGTCACGTTGAAGCTCTGGGTTTAGACCTTCTGCCGTAAACCCTATGTCACTACGTACAATTTGTAGTAACTGGCTAAAGAGCTTCTACCTTAATACCCATGTCATCATATAGCTCTGGGTTAAGAGCTTCTGTCTTAATACCAAGGTCATCATATAGCTCTGGGTTAAGAACTTTTACCTTAAAAACCAGGTCGTCATATAGCTCTGGGTTAAGAACTTCTGCCATAAAAAACCAGGTCATCATATAGCTCTGGGTTAAGAACTTCTGCCTTAAAAACCAAGTCATCATATAGCTCTAGGTTAAGAACTTCTGCCTTAAAAACCAGGTTGTCATATAGCTCTGGGTTAAGAACTTCTGCCTTAAAAACCAGGTCATCATATAGCTCTGGGTTAAAAACTTCTGCCTTAAAAACCAGGTCATCATATAGCTCTGGGTTAAAAACTTCTGCCATAAAACAAGGTCATCATATAGCTCTAGGTTAGGAACTTCTGCCTTAAAAACCAGGTTGTCATATAGCTCTGGGTTAAGAACTTCTGCCTTAAAAACCAGGTCATCATAAAGCTCTGGGTTAGGAACTTCTGCCTTAAAAACTAGGTCGTCATATAGCTTTGGGTTAAAGACTTCTGCCTTAAAAACCAGGTTGTCATATAGCTCTGGGTTAAGAGCTTCTGCCTTAAAAACCAGGTCATCATTTAACTCTGGGTTAGGAACTTCTGCCTTAATACCCAGGTCGTCATATAGCTCTGGGTTAGGAACTTCTGCCTTAAAAACCAGGTTGTCATATAGCTCTGGGTTAAGAACTTCTGTCTTAAAAACCAGGTCGTCATATAGTTCTGGTTAAGAACTTTTGCCTTAAAAACCAGGTCGTCATATAGCTCTGGGTTAAGGACTTCCTCCCTAAAAACCAGGTCGTCATATAGCTCTGGGTTAAGAACTTTTGCCTTAAAAACCAGGTTGTCATATAGCTCTGGGTTAAGAGCTTCTGCCTTAATACCCAGGTCATCATATAGATCTGGGTTAAGAGCTTCTGCCTTAAAAACCAGGTCATCATATAGCTCTGGGTTAAGAACTTCTGCCTTCAAAACCAGGTCGTCATATAGCTCTGGGTTAAAAGCTTCTGCCTTAAAACAAGGTCATCATATAGCTCTTGGTTAAGAGCTTCTGCCTTAAAACCTATAGATCACTACCGTAAGTAGTTCTGAGTTAAGGCCTGGTGCTTTCAAACCTAGGTCACCTCCGTAGTTCTGTCAGTCAAGGCCTTGTACCTTAAACATAGATCACTTAGTAACTTTGGGTTAAGGCCTTGTACATTAAATCCCAGGTAACCTCACTGTATGATAATTTACAAAATCTGTTTGTGAACCTGAGATGGGAAACTTAATTGTTAATGTACAATAGTCTGGTAGATATGTAGGCCAGTTTTTATCTATAAATACAATGTAAATGGGTAACATGTTTAATTTTCAAAAGAATTTATCACATTATGGAAAAAGTAAAAATGAAACAATCAATAAATTTAGATGAGAAATGATATCAAAGACTGCTGAAAATGCCCTCTAAGATGTGTTAATTCTGTAGATATGCCATCAACATGGAGGCTATCTATAGCCTTGTTGATAATTACAAGCGATGAGTATAGCCTATATTTGTTCTGTAGGGAACAACAGAGGAATGATGATGGGTATCAGTGCTACTAAGGCACAGCAACAGGAGATAATGGCTGCTAATTTCCTTATTTGTCTGACTAGCTTACTGTAGCAGACGGCTCATTGCAACTAATAAGTGCAAAAAGGAGTCTATGATAAAGTTGTTAATTTGTCTGTTTTTCTTTTATTTATGTGCCAATTTCGAGAACATTTACAGGTTAATATCAATTCAATGGCTGGTTTAATGGGGAAAGGTAAAGCTGGTTTCTTAGCAACTGTGTTCTGCATATAAAAATATTCAGTGACAGTGAATGGGACACAAGGAGATAACATGCCTGCCATACCTCAGGTCAACACTTCCTGTTGTCTATTTTCACCAGATAAGGTTGAGCTCATTCAATGTCACCGTCCAGCCATAAAAACTCCTACATATTTGTGTGATCTGTTGTTAAATAACAAATCAGTACTTTGACACCACAGTCAACATTATTACTCATCAAAAGAAAAGAGAAAATATTATCTCTGTGATACTTATGATATCTACCTCATGATGCAATGGTAAGCACTAAACTTTACAATCAATAGACAAACACTCAACCACATGATCCAAAGGCAAGCACTTAACTTTACAATCCATAGACAAACACTCAACCCCATGATCTAAAGTTAAGCACTTAACATCACAATCCATAGGCAAACACTCAATCCCATGATCCAAAGCAAGCACTTAACATCACAATCCATAGACAAACACTCAACCCCATGATCCAAAGCAAGCACTTAACTTCATGATTCATAGGCAAACACTCAATCCCATGATCCAAAGCAAGCACTTAACATCACAATCCATAGACAAACACTCAACCCCATGATCCATAGGCAAGCACTTAACATCACAATCCATAGACAAACACTCAACCCCATGATTCAAAGGTAAGCACTTAACTTTACAATTCATAGGCACTCAACCACATGATCCAAAGGCAAGCACTTAACTTTACAATTCATAGGCACTCAACCATATGATCCAAAGGCAAGCACTTAACTTTACAATCCATAGAAAATCACTCAACCCCATGATCCAAAGGCAAGCATTTAACATCACAATCCATAGAAAAACACTCAACCCCATGATCCAAAGCAAACAATTAACATCACAATCCATAGACAAATACTCAATCCCATGATCCAAAGGTAAGCATTTTACAATTCATAGGCACTCAACCACATGGTCCAAAGGCAAGCACTTAACCTTGCAGCCAAAAAGCAAACACCCAGTCCCATGATTCAAAGTCGAAATGAAGAAAAAATCAAGAATATTCAAAAGTCCAAGTCCTAAAGATATGACAAGTCAAGAATAATGATGGTCTCAATATGGAAAACAAGGCAAATTCTATACCATGATACAAAAGCTGGCACACAACTTCACAATCCAAATACAAAACCTCAGCCTCACAATCCAAAAACAAATACTCACCCTCACAATCCAAAAACAAATACTCACCCTCACAATCCAAAAACAAATACTCACCCTCACAATCCAAAAACAAATACTCACCCTCACAATCCAAAAACAAATACTCACCCTCACAATCCAAAAACAAATACTCACCCTCACAATCCAAAAACAAA
>JACSZP010011986.1:0-14988 GCA_016161895.1 Pinna nobilis
AGCCCGAGGGAAATGTGACTTGTCGCGGGTAAACAAATCTTCATATCTCCCTCCAATCAGGGCAATAAATTGTTTATTATACCGAAATACAGAATCAATAAAGACTATCTTCTTCAGAAACTACGAATTTGATTTTGAACATAGGCACTGCCTATCGGAGAGCGCAACGCTATACATTCATCGAGAATTTCTGTCTTGGCTTATGACGTCACAATGTAAGAAACAAAGACCTGAACAGCAAGGCGCATGAGAGGGTGACATGGAGGGTGACATAAATATTTGAGGGTGACATAAATAATGTTTTCGATCACATGATGCGATTTAAACTAATCAGAAGCAGAGATATGTATTAGAGGTATAATAATCATCTTTCTCAGATGATATTTGCCGGAATTTTAACCGCTCTAAATCTCCAGGAATGTTGTCACCAACTCAAACTCTATTCAAAATAGAAACGAACTGTTCATCATTCTTTTGACGTTGAATCTCTGTCAACTCCACGACATGAAGAAGATTCTTCCAAAGAGATCCATTGGTTGCTGCAAGTTCATCTGAAGGTTCTGCATAGAATAACAGGAGGCATCTGCAACAAGGTCGCTACAGAGAGAATTGAAATTCTGCTGAAATGGTCAGCATGGTACATGATGTCACACAGGCGCCCATGAATGGTAAGAAACATCTGAACCCACCATGGATATTTCACCAATCACCTGGACCCTAATATTACCTATTGCTTCTTTTTGATCTGTCAGCTTCCACCAGCAACTGGGATGTAGTCATCTGTCTTCCGTGTGTGAAGTGGTAACAGGAAAGCTGATTTGAGAGTATGTCCTGAAATACTGTATGCTGCAGCTCCTGTTGATACACATATTAATATATGATTATCACCTGTTTGGTTATCTCGAGAGAAGTCTTTGGACATTTACTCCCGCTCCCCTTGTGAGAAAGATGTGAAACAGTGTTTGCCTGGGTAGCAGATGGATTAGGAGCATTTTGTTACACCAATCGACAATCAGAATATACTCATGAACTTCATATTGGCGGGAATTCAATGACAGCATAAGTTGACGCCAGTCACTCTTGGACATGGATGCTATATCAAGATCATATTGGTGGTCTAGAATTCCTAGTTCTCCAAGTTAATGCTTATCTCCTGGCGAATCATATGCAACGGTTATGCGTTGCTCCACCTCTATTTCCTACCTCAATTCTTCTATCCTGTTTTGCTGTGTCTGAAATGCCAGGACAAGCCAACTGTCTTCTGGTGGTCCAAACTATTCCAGTAACTTAATTGCATCATCTGCATTCTTCTGTTTATATTGCATCAAGGTTTTGAACGAAGCGATCTCTATAAAAAAAAAACCTCAACAAATCTCTGCATTTATTTCTCCATGGGTAATAAAGGAGCAACAGCCCATGATAATACTGCTGATAATACTTACGGACAGACCACTGGTGTGAGCGAATAAATACAATAATTGACCGATGTGCCATACATCTTAGGCCTCCCTTCAGAGTTAACGTTTGGGCAGGTTTGCTCAACTTCAGAATCTTCATTTCTTTGATCTTTCCAGTTGTATTCATAAGTTGATACGAACTCTGCTAGACACATATCTTATGATTTGTTGGGGCGATTTGCATATCCCTCTACATAGTCATATTGGAACACATCTGGGACATCATCTTCAAGGAGGTTAGTCATTTTCATTGGTTTAAATAGTCTACTTCTATTTTCTGGCAAGTCTGTTGAAATGAAAAATTATCTCCCTAGCTCCTTTACTTAATGACAGAGACATCAATCTGTAGACAGCCTATTCAACGCTAACTTCTCGATGGCTTAAACATTTCTTGGCAATATTTTGCATTGAAGCTTTTGCACTTGGATGTTGTGACGAATTGCTGACACCATTTAGGACATCTCCAAGGGTTGACTCTGGCTTGGATACACAAGATGCCACATACATAATACACGAGAACACATTTGTGACATATCGAACATTTAAGTTCGCCTCCCAATGGAGAATGGGATTATAACTGTTTATGTTTATTTCATTTAAATTTCTGTTCAAAATTATGGCAGGTTGAGCATTCTTTGTCTTTATCCACTTTAACGCTCTGATATATAAGCTTTCACTTACATTGACTTTTCTCAGTATGTCACTGATTGTCAATTCCTCCGAGGCTGACTCATTTGAGTGGAGTTGTTGCTGAACGGGCTCAAGAGCAGCAACAAGTATCTCCTGGACAGGTTGTGGAGGAGATTCCATAGGCTTTACTGCAATAGTGTCATTGACAGGAGATATCGGAAATTGAAAACGACACGTTGTACCAGGTTTTCTTTTACAGGGAACTGAACTTCACCAGGTTTTCAAAATCAAGTTGGAATCAGCCGTTAAGTCCTTTGGCATCAAGCAAGTGTCACATGACAATCCACTAAGACAACTTCTTTCATCCTCTTCATTTTAATATTCCTTCTCATTTCCTTCTACATCGCTGTCCACTGTTTCTGCTCCTTGCCTAGCATTCATATTCATCATTTGGACCTCTGATCCTTCACTTCAGCGTCTTCGACAAGAGATCCCCAAAGGTCTGATTCTTGTCTCTCACAATCCTCCACCCAATTCTCATTTATTTCTACATCTCTGTAAAGTTCATTCTGGAGAGTGTTTTTAAGCATGTTGGGCGTATCTTTGATGAGATGAGGTCTTTCATATTCAGCTCCTCCGACAAGAGATTCCCATAGGTCTGATTCTTGTCTCTCACAATCCTCCACCCAATTCTCATTTATCTCTACATCTCTGTAAAGTTCATTCTGAAGAGTGTTTTAAGCATGTTTGGCGCATCTTTGATGAGGTGAGGTCTTTCGTACTCATCCTCTTCATTTTAATATTCCTTCTCATTTCCTTCTACATCGCTGTCCACTGTTTCTGCTCCTTGCCTAGCATTCATATTCATCATTTGGTCCTCTGATCCTTCACTTCAGCGTCTTCGACAAGAGATCCCCAAAGGTCTGATTCTTGTCTCTCACAATCCTCCACCCAATTCTCATTTATTTCTACATCTCTGTAAAGTTCATTCTGAAGAGTGTTTTTAAGCATGTTGGGCGCATCTTTGATGAGATGAGGTCTTTCATATTCAGCTCCTCCGACAAGAGATTCCCAAAGGTCTGATTCTTGTCTCTCACAATCCTCCACCCAATTCTCATTTATTTCTACATCTCTGTAAAGTTCATCCTGAAGTGTTTTTAAGCATATTGTGCGCATTTTTAATGAAATAAGTTCGAAGATTTTGCTTGAAACTAGGCTCCCTATACTGTAGTTTCCTCTTCAGTTTAACGTAAGCCATGCTTTGTGATGAAGGCACTCTAGGTAGGATGGATGCCATTTCAGATGGCTCTACATGGGACATTGATAATACAACCATGTACATGTAAAGCTTTCTGTTTACCACGAGGTAATGCAAGAAGTTTCATGAACTGTATTCTTCTAGAAATAAAAGTTGACTCCAGTTGATTTAGGTCTTTTTAAGTCTGAGGCACATCATCCAGTTGTAACACATTAGCTGAATCTAATTGAGGAAGTTCAACTTTGCAAATGTAGTTTCGGCATGTATTTAATATTGATAATTTATAAAATTTATCATCTTTAAACTTTACCACCGTAGAGACTTTCAACAGTCTTAGACAAATAGTAAATACATGTACATATGTTGGACCGTTTTGAATATCTGATTGAAATTTTGAAATAGCATTTTCAGCACTGAGACTGTTCTCCCTTTTGTCCCGTTTTCTAGTTGCTTCCAAGGGCTTTTCCTTTTCTTGCTCCCGAAAACTGTGATTCTGTCTTTTTTTGTTCTTGCTCCTGAATACTGTGATTCTGTATTTTTTCTTTACGTCTCCAAGCATCATTAGTTTGTTCTCGCTCCTGAATACTTTTATCCTGTTTTTTTTCTTTACGTCTCTTAGCATTGTGTGGATTGTCCAAGGATGACAGAGTGGCAACAGAGACAACAAATAAACTTTTTACGTACAATATTGCAAGGTTATCAAAATTTTTGCGGTTTAGCAACCGAATTAGTTTTTGGGGAGTGTTGGGCGAGCAAATAGTTAGTGAGATATGGGGACTGTGCAACTTACAACAGGTTGCGTTCGATATTTAAGTAAGTAATAGCACATGCGTCTAAAACTTGTGTCGAAAGCAATACTAAAAGACAAATTTGTCGAGTTGTGGCAAGATTATCATCGCCTCTCTAACATCCGATCGTCAGAATTTAAATACAAAGACAAACGTGATATGACCACTCCTCATATATTTGATAGCAGTTCGTCGATTGACTAGCAGAGATAGTAATAATAATTTCCTCGTCTTCAGAATCCGTGGAATGAATGAAGAAGTCCGCCATTTGCATTGTTCATGTGACCTGTACAATACTTGGAATCAGGTTGCTGCAAGCGCTTGACTCATCGTCTGCGGGGAGTATCAAAACTTGGAGAGCCGAGAGAACCTAGGCCTGATCGGCTTTCGTATCTCAGAAACAAAAGCAAAAAGCAGAGTTGATTTTTATCGAAATTTGATAAAAAGAAAGTTGGTGGGGGAGAACAAAGCAAGATTTGAAAAATATATCGCGAGAAACCAGTATAGGCCTATTCCCCAGTATCGTACCGTGAGATCACATAGATATATTGCAACGTATATATAGCAGCACTAAATTAACCTTTATAGTAAGTACATGCCTACATGTTGCATAAACACTCAGTAAATACAGATATATGTGTTTACATGTATTATATCTCTTACTTAATAGTGTATTGTCTTCCAGTACGCCTGACCAGTCAACGATAATACATTCAGCGAGGAGTCTTTGGAACTGGGATTTTACCGGGCGATTTGTTTAGTGGTTCAAGCCTGTCTGTTCACTGATAATCCACACAGCAGAGAGTCTTTGGTACGGTGTCATGTTCGGGCCTTTGGAGCCTGGACACGTTTGCGTATGTAACCTGATAGATGAAATGGTTGAAGTTGGACTTTGAAACTGACTCTGTTCAAGAAAAAGTTAGTTATTTGATTCCTTTGTGGTACCTATCGTTTTTTAACGTCCCACATAATAAGGTTTCACATATATGGATACGTCACTGTGTGCGGGTGAAGTGCAATAACTTTGGCATACGCTCGGCACTAATAGCCGTAGAGCAGGGATGGTTCTTTAACGTGCCGACACCCACTTTGACATGGGACCTCGGATTGTACTGACTACTGTCTCATCCCAAAGAAGTAAGTAATGAAATTCACCTATATTGTCACTAATTACACAGTCATAATTCATCATGCAAACATAGCGAAAACACTCATGGGGATAGTTCCAGCTGTTTAACATGTTGATATATCCCGGTTTTTGGTTTGTGTGCTATTCGTCCTCTTCGCTAGCGAATTTCAAAAACGATAGACATGTTGCTTTTTGACACGAGTGACCAAAGTCATGTAAATTTGCCCGCAGACGATGATAATCTGGCGCATCGCATTTAGCGCGCGCCCCGCATCCTCTCCGCGTGCCGGAACTTTTTTATTTATATCCCAATATTTTAAGGCAAAAAGAATCATATTAAATCACTTGTGTAGGGATCACATTCACATCATTTTTTATGCTGAGTGGGCATATTAAGGCCGCCATTACTGAAAATCTCGTTTTTATCAGTAGATCGTTATCGTCGTTACCTCTTACGATATCAAACTGATTTAGTGTCTGTGCACATGTTTTTAAGGTTAAAGAATCAAACTTAACCATTCTAGTAGAAATCACACCAATATTTATTCCGATGGAGGCAAGTTAGGTCTGCCATTATTGAATATATATAGGCCTACATGTATTTTATACTTGTCCTGTCCAGTTCGGATGGGAATATGACAAATGCATAAAATGCATGCTTGATCCCGGTTACATCGCAACCAAACGTCAGTCTTACCCCACCAGAATTAATGGAAGTGATAACAAATGGTTGTGTTATGGATAACCCTGTTGGATGGTGTGGGTGCTATTTAGCTCACTTACCACATACAATCCGTAGTGGATGCCACGGAAAGACACACTGCCAGAATGTGTACACTCGACGAGTTGCCGGCTGTGACAATGTTGTTGAATAGGAATTGTTTGAGCAGTGAGCGCATTTATAAATATTCAAAATGGCAGGCCTAACTTGCCTACATTGGAACAAATATTCATATCTCTAATGAAATGGTTAAGTCTTAATCTTCATCCATAAAAACATGTGTATATACAATAAAATCATTTTGATATCATGAGTCGTAACTAAGATACTGATGGAAATTATATTTTCAGTATTGGCGGCCTTAATATGCCTACTCAGCACAAAATATTCGTGTGATCTATACAAAAATTTGACATGATTCTTTACTCCTTAATATATTGGGATAGACACTAAAACTATTTTGGTACCATGCACAGTTACTGAGATATTGACAAAAGCAAGATTTTCAGGTATGGCGGTCTTAATATGCATATTGTGTGGATTGTCCAAGTATGTAAGAGATGTATCATTTGAAGATTCTTTAAGAGCACATCTCAGAGGTACAGAAACAACAACAACAAACCGAAAACATAACAAATTAGGGACCATATTGGTTATCCAAATTTTGGGGGTTTGGCAACCGGATTAGTTTTCGGAGAGTGTAGGGCGACCAAATAGCTAGCGAAAGTCAGAGAAAGGATAAAATAAATAAAATTGTAGTCTCATGCGTGGATAGTGGAATGCATATGCTTAAAAATAGCTGGTTATGCCAAAAATCACAGAACACGCACGATCTCCAAACACGTACGGCCTGTTGTGACTTTGGCTTAAGCCTATCACGAGAATCATCGCACTGACCGTAAGTGCTTTCCATCGCGTTAATTGATGCGGTTTGAATGATAAGGTTTAAGCTTACTTTTTCTTGATTAACACTGAAATTAATACTGTTCATATTCTCAAGTCCTTGTTTGGTCTTTACTGTTAAATTCCTTGGTTTGTTTTGTTTTGTTTTTTTTTAGTTGTGTGTGTGTGTGTTTTATAATAAATGCAAGTGATAATGAATTATGATTTGGAGGGGGAAAAACAAAGGAAATGTATTCCAGTTAATAATTGTATCTTTAATATGTTGTGCTACCCATGAATCGTTCACCTATATGGAGACGTCAGTCATTTTATGCTAGTAGAGAGCTATACATTTGGCCTTTGCTGGCTATTTGTGGGCATTAAGGAATAAGTCTCTTCCTACGTGCCGACAGAAGCTTCGTTTTACTATCGCCACCCGAATAACAAGAAAAGTCAGCTGCCTTCACCGAGTGAATCGAACACACACGAAAAGGACGACTACACTTTATCAATCATTTACGTTATAGAAATTTAAGGCCATGATTTCTGGCTTTTGTTTTCAAGATGGAACAGCAGAAGTTTTTCGTGAGTCGACAATGCTTTACTGTGCTGGGTTTTGCCAAAACTATAAAAGAAAAGAGCGTTTTTCAAGTTTTTCCGGAAGCCAGAAAAGCCCATAACATTGTTTATTCTGACGAACATGGCAGCGACCTTAACAGATGGATAGTTCTTATGGAGAACCCCTCTAGTAAGTGCAAAGTACTACTAAAGTCTACTACATGTGACCCTTTCAAGTTATTGTCACCACACATGCATTTCGGGCTTAAGTCTTAATCGATTTTAAAGAACTTACAAAAACCTTGATGGTTAGTTGGCTAAAATATTGTTGTAAACGTCCCACTCAGGAAAATTTCAATTACGAGGGTTGTTTAATATGTAATGGGTTGCGAAAACTGTTGACATATCGCTTTCGCAGATTTTGAAGCGTATTTGGAAAGTACGAAATATTTCCGCAAGATGGATGCCATATACATGTACATGAATATTGGCAGATGACCAAAACCGGATACATGTACAAACTGCTAAGCAATTGCTAAAAATATTACCCAAATTCAATCAGAGACAATTTGAAAATATTGTTACTGATGACGAAACATGGGTTCACTATTTTGAACCAGTGAGAAAAATGGAAACACGATATGGCAAATTAAACACAGTAGGAAGTCTGCAGTTGCCAAAAAAAAAAAACATAAGCACAAAGAAGGGTCTTTGTTGCATATTCTTCTCGTGTGATGGTATAGTCGTGCCAATTCCGGCACCAAAGTGCAAAAGTATTGCAGGTCGGTATTAACAGGTGCTCAAGGAATATCATCATACACGACGTCCCGTCTCTGGATGCTTGTGAAGCCATTTTTGAAATCGGAGAAGGTTACCGCGTTGCTAGTACCATGCGACTGCTTTTTTCAAAACCTGAATAATTCTCATCTGGTCTTCATTTCAAGTCTGGACAAGCCCTTGTGATACTCAACATTTAAGTACTTTCGACCTACCTAATGTGACCTAATGCAATTGCTTCCCAATGTGGTTTCAAATACAGATTACCTGAACTGAGAGAATACCTGTCATATGTCACCATTTCTAAAAGGACAATCCTTTATTAAAGCTTAATATAATACAGGCGCAGTAGAGAGTGGCAAGGGATCAGATGCCACTCGTGACCTCAAAGATATAGACTTTTTATTTTCTTTGTTTTGTTTTAGGTGCTTTCCATTGGATTCGCATGAAGGAATACAGAGCCCTTGATACAAACCTTACATTACAGGTAGCTAACTATGAAGAAATTCCAGATGATTGGGTCCAGGTTTTGTATCTATTCCTACAATGTTATTTTGATTCAGAAAAGACATCAGATTCACATTGTTTGGTATTGCCATGGCCTTAATATAAGTGTGTTAGACTTCTGGTCTGGGCACTATATAACCAAGGAATTTACTTACGTCTGAGAACGTTGTAAACTTCAGCTTCGCAGCCAAGTAGAATTTAGTATCAGTTGAAATCGAGAGAATTTTCAGACTTATATAAATTCTGAAGTTGTATGGTGAATAGTCCTGATCTAAGGTCTGGGATTCGAGCCCAGAAATGTGTAGACAGGTATTGGCATCCACTCAATTCATTCTTATCTAAACATGTCCGACCTCATGACATGGACGACCTGAAAATGTACAAGAGAAGTTAAACTACCTAGTTGATTATTCAACAAAACGGCATCGTCAATTAGTGTTACGTTAATTGTCGATTTGACTCAGAGTTTAGGTACATGTATAAAGAAAATCTTGAAAACCCTGTCCACATTTAGCACTAGCATTTTGATTGGCAGAGTAGACATTAGTTATCATCAGTCGCCTAGCAACCAATTACATGTGATATGATTTAAATCATCTTTACTGAGTACATATATCAGTCTGAACATCCGATGTTGCAGCATGCGCTGGTTTCCCAGGTAATACGTTCGTCAGTTGAAATGGGTAAAGTACGCAGATGCCTGGGGCACTGCTATTTTTAACCATCAGATCAAATACAATGCTTAGGGACTGTATTACATGTAGAATAAAAATACTTTTGCATAGCTTTATATCATAAATATTCTCATTACTTTTCTCCAGGAATTTACCAGCCCTCCTGTCAGACCACCAGGTGAACAAGCCAAACCAATGAACCCATTTCCCGGTACTCAGTTGAGTAATCAATATCACATGCCGCCAGTGTCTGCACAACTGCCAGAAGGTGGCGTAAAACCACCATTATTACCTCGGATCCAGTCATCATCTTATGAGAGCCATGTGTATGATAACGCACCTAGTGCTGCACCGTCAGCTGATCAGGATGTTACTAAGAAAGCACCTGCTCCGAGTAAGATAAAGGACAAGATGGTTCCTGAGGTTCTGTATAGACGAGAGGAAGACAAAGAAGAGGGAGCTAAAGAAAAGAAAAAGGAGGAGGAGCAAGAGGATGAGGAGCAAGAGGAGGAGGAGCAAGAGGAAGTTGAGGAGGAGACAGGTCAGTTCTCCTTGTCACTTCGTTTTACTGAAGAGCTATCACAACTGTACAAAATGATGTAAAATATCGTAATAACATGTTTTACATCATTAGAAATAAGAACATCAAATCTTCAGTAATAAGTACAGCAGATCAGTTGCTGAAAAGCTGTGTCTGCCTTTGTGTCTCTTCTTCTTCTTTACAGTAAAAACAGAGGTATCATGTACCAGTAGGTGCTGTCATTTTAAAGAACAGCTATAGGTGTCAAACATAAATCAAATTTGTCACCCTTCGCTGGCATACAGTGACATTTTAACACAAGTGAAAGATTCTTTAGTGGAATGTAAACAACCATCCTTTACTTATTTCTTTAGAATCTGAGGAAGAACCAGAGGATGTTAATCCAAGGATGATCAAGGTCAGTGGCCTGCCACAGAACACCACACAGGACGGCATAGAGAACTTCTTTGAGAATAAGAGGAGGACTGGAGGGGGACCTGTGGAGGAAGTCATGTATGATCCTGACACTCAGACAGCCATTGTGACCTTTGAACAGTCTGATGGTGAGAGTGAACAAATACAGTATAATATACTTTAGCGACCCTGTGTACCTAAAGACCAGCTGGTCACAAGGACAGTTTCTACTGTCCCTAATGAACAATTTGTATATATATTTGTATATGAGAATCACCCCCAGTAAAGATTAGTTTTCCTTTTTCCTATAAGATACAATTATTATTGTAGGACAATTTTCCTATGCTCGGCACTGCTGGCCGTAGAGCAGAGAGGGTTCTTTAACGTGCCAACACCTACTGTGACACGGGGCCTCGGTTTTACTGTCTCATCCGAAAGACAGGGACGACCAACCGCGGAGTGGCGCTACGCGGGTTCGAACCCCGGACTCTTCGATTCAAAGTCTAACACGCTAACCACTCGGCTCCTTTTGGGATGTAGATTCAGGATCGTTGAAGAGAAGGCCTTGCCTTTTTACTATTTTTGGCCTTGCCATGGGGTTAAACATTTCCCATAGGGCTACTATAAGATTTCACATTTTAGGCCTCTATCAAGACCTAATGGACCAATTTCAACAAATTCATTACTTAGGTGACTGTTAAGGACCCTTGGGCCTCTTGTTTTCTTTTTAAACTATAAACTTTATACAATGTTTACACGTTCAATGTATTGATAAGTAGTCTGACCAGAATTGAAATCATTGACATGGACATAAAATGATAATTTGAGTTACTGGTTTTTAGACCTGGTTGTGTTTCAGTAAACCCAAAATTGTTAGATAGAGAAGATGTGATCTTTCTCCTTTAGGCCTATTGTGTTGCTGTACAGAAGCCTAGCTGTTGCATTGGTAATACCAATTGAGTGTTATTTCCTTAGCAAATAGATTACTTACTTTTTCCACAGTGGTTGACAGAGTTTTACAAAGGCTTCCTCTACTTTTCAAGATGAAACAAATTAAAGTAGAGGTATACAGACAAGAAAGTGAAGATGAGGAGGAAAATGACGGAAATGAGTCGGATACAGAAGCAGGGAGTCATGTGATTGAAGTACGAGGATTCAAAGACTCGACCTCAGACGATGCTCTCGAGATGTACTTTGAGGATACGAAAATATCAGGTGGTAGTGATGTCTTAAAAATGTCTCGAGAGAGAGATGAGGGAGTCGCATACCTTACTTTTGAAAGTGATGAAGGTATGTACAATTTGAAGAAAACATTTACAAGAATAATATAAACATATGCAGTAATAAGAAAAATGCTTGCTTTTCTGGTTATCTATTTGACAGGCCAAAACAAATTGTTACTCATATTTTCTTTTTTTTTATTTAAGCAGAGGGAAAGGAGTTCAGGGAATATTTCCTTCTCCCTCCTCTTTTCTCTATTTAAAGCCCCAGTTTTCCTTCAAAACAACTCCGAAAGTGTGGTATTCTTCAAAGAAGACAAGTGAAATTATGTTTCACTACATCTTCATATACCTTAGGACACCATGTTCCATTGCTAGTCTGTATCTAATCCTAGTTTGGTTGGCTGTATTATTGCTTAAGATCTCGGTCAAGGAGCGTTCACTTACATGGAGATGTCACCAGTGCCAGTGTGGCAAGTGTGGCAAATTTGGCCTATGCTCTGCACTTTAAGCCTCTGAGCAGGTTCTTTAACATACCGATGCCTACTGTGACACAGGAGCTTGTTTTTTCTGTCTCGTGGCACGGCATGGAGTCGAAGATATGACTTCAGGATCACAGGATGGACAGGCTAACCAAGGAGGCTACTTTCCTCCTACTTTTTCTATTTTTTCTATTATAACATGTCAAAATAACAATACATGTATATTGGAGAATATATGTCGCATTTTGTAACAAAGGTTTGAAATTTAAATAGGGCAAAGATACATCTGAAAGGACATTTGATTGATTTCTATTTGGTGATTTTACTAAAACATGAACAAATAAGTTACGAAAGTTTTCTTTTAACTAATCTAAATGAGAGGAATATGTATCACTCTTAAAAATCAAGGTCTAATGTGAACTTCCATTCCTAGGAATTACAGTTCATTCAGGATTGATGGCCATTTCTTCAAACGTTGAATGGTGTTAACCCCATGGTCCCCTGATGCCATATTGAAGCTGGTCCTTTGCATTTATTGGAAGAGTTCATTTTGAAATTTCAGGGGTCAATGAGTTTAAGCAAGAATTGTATGAATGTGTTTTCCTGTTTGTTTGCTTTGCTCTATGCAACTCTAAATAATCTTTCACTTGTATCTTGGTGACAAATTTTTATTCGCGGAGGAGAGAACCCAACAACAAATTCTGCCCTCCGCTAGAAAAATGACAATATAATCTCCCTTATAGAGAGACAATTCCATGCCCTCTGTAGCTAATCTTTCAACTATTTAGCTTCACACCTCTTGGAAGTACAGGTCCAAACC
Organism: Pinna nobilis; assembly: GCA_016161895.1. Classification (NCBI taxonomy): domain Eukaryota; kingdom Metazoa; phylum Mollusca; class Bivalvia; order Pterioida; family Pinnidae; genus Pinna; species Pinna nobilis. Next base: position 12,838 of record JACSZP010011986.1, read on the forward strand.
TAGCAGAGACTTTGGTAGATTATTTGTGAAGGTTTGATAGTTTACTTGTGGAAACACTTTGTGATCAGGTTCTCCCCCCGCCACTACTAAAAAATGCAATATGGTCGCCATGGCCTCTGTTTGGCTGAGATATTTTGAACTTCTTCTCAAGAACCATTGAATGAATCAGGCCAAAATTTGGTACAGATGTTCTTCACAAGGTCCCCCATAAGTGTTATTACTTTTCGGGGCCATGCGAAATCCAAGATGGCCACCATGGCCTCTGATTGGCTGAAACATTTTGAATTTCGTTTATCAAGAATCACTGAATGGATCAGGCCCAAACTTGGTAAAGATGTTCTACACAAGGTCACTTTGCGAATTACACTGTGTGCACAGTCTTCTTTCAGGTCATTTCGCAGTGAACCAGACAAAATATAGAATCAAAGCTTACCTAAAACATTAAAATTAAGTAACGACAGTTCTCTTTTAATTAATCTAAATGAGAGGTACATGTATGACTCATTTCCACTTAACAATCAAGGTGTTACGTAAACTTCTATTTTAGGACTTACAATTCATTCAACATTGATGGTCATATCTTATACATGTTAACGACCCATTGTCCCCTGATGCCACACTTAAGCCAGTCCTTTTCGTTCATTGGAAGAGTTAATTTTGAAATTTCAGGGGTCAGTGAGTTAACACGAATACAAAGACAATGCCAGGGCCTCTGTAGCTAAACTTTCAACCATTGAGCCTCACAGGCACTTTGGGAGATTATTTTTTAAGGTTTGCTAGTTTCCTTGGGGAAAAACTCTGTGACCAGGTTCTCCCCGCCACCATTAAAAATTGGCAGTCACGGTTCTACTGAAATATTGATAAGTGTGAAATAATTAAAAAAAAATCCAAACGAAAATGAGACAGTTCTGAGTAGGGAATCATCCTAAGATCTTACAAATTTATAGTTTTATCTTGTTTCATCAGCCATGGAGAGGATTTTAAAGAAAAAGCATAAAATTGATGGTGCTGACTTGACGGTGGCAAAATATGAACCACCTCCCCCACCAAAAACAAGCCCTTTTTATGAAAACAGAATTTTCTTAAGCGGAATCAACCCAGAGACAACAAAAGACACCTTAGAAAATTTCCTTGAAGCGCATTCAGGTGGTGTTGCTGTACTGGAGATTTTGTATGGGGAGCAAGAAGGAACATCCCTTGTCACATTTGAGGAAAATCCGGGTAGGTATATGCAATTATCCAGAATTTAATAGTTTTCAATAAAACAGATGAGAGCCTGCAGTAATACCCTTCTTTTGAATTTTCATTCTTCTGTCATTCCCTCATATAAATCTCCTGTCTTCATTCAATTTCGAATTATTTTCTCAGCTACAATGGATATTTCAAATTAAATTTTGGCATAATAAGAACATAAAAGTCAAATTTCATATTTCAGGGGGTTGAATAATTGTTGACAGAGTTATGCCTCTTGGACGAAGAAAGTTAATAGAATTCTTTTTTTTTTTACTTTGCTGCATTTCAGACTTCAGCAAACTGGAAAAAGCTTGTAAGAAAAAAGCTCTGGAAAACTGTTACCTTCGTTTGAGCCGAGTACCTAAATCTAACTGTATTTTGGTGGAGAGTGTAAAAAGGGAGACAACTCTTAACACTTTGGAATTTTACTTTGAGAATAAAAGCCGGAGTGGGGGTGATGAGGTGACCGAGGTCAAGCCTCACGGTGATGGTGAACAAGGAATGTACCTGGTTTATTTTGAGGATCCTTTAGGTATGTTATAATTTCGTCCTAGATAGTTACACTAATTTTGTCAGAGATAAATAAAACATTTATATGTTATTATTTTATGTCAATTTCCCAATGTTAAATACAATGCAACCTGCTTTAGCCGCCACCTGTTTTGAATGACCTGGTCATAAAGGTAGTTTTTTGCAGACCCAAGTTGTACCTTTTGACTGAAATCACCCTGGATTAAAAAGCAAACTGGTAACTAAATAATAGCAAAGATTTTTATTCCCCTGTCAACAAAGTTGTAGGTAGGTATAGTGGTTTCACCTTGTCTGTCTGTCTGCCTGTCCATTTATTTCCACACCATAACTCAAGTACACGTGGGTCTACAATGTTGATACTTCACACATGGGTTGCCTATGACTTAA
>JACSZP010011989.1:370-13278 GCA_016161895.1 Pinna nobilis
CACAAATACACTTATAACTAAAAATAGTGTAACACGAACCCCACTAAAGGTATTAGATGTTGAAAGACTTACATGTTTTCCTTTGATCTTGCACCTACAAAGTATAAATTCGACCATTATTGATATCAATTTGGATATGCAATAGCCATATAACGTTGCTTACATCATTTGACCCACATCCTTAAACATTGATATAAGTATGTGTTTTCATCACATGAAATATACTTTTTATTCGTTGAGACTTAATTTTAAAATTCTTGGTAGTTTTTGTTGATTCTTTTGAAAAAAGGAAACATAAAAAGTTACATTTGAAGCAAATTTCCATAAAAGAAAAAAAAACTGCCAACAAATCACAACTATGATCTTTGTATTTTTTTTCTATTTGCGTTTAAAATTATATATTTAAAGGGTTACCTTTTCCGGTTCTATATCTTCTCTCTCTAACCACTATAACTGCAATCAACGAAGCCGTGAGCACAAGGAATACACTAGTAATACCACCGGCTACTCCCCCAACATTTGCACCTGTAGAGGACCTTTCTAACTTGTCGTCTTTAAAAATAAATACATCTGGATTACAGTGTTTTTCAATGTGATGTAAACAGTAACTGGACAAAAATGCATGGATACATCAGAGTAATCCGCGTATCAAGATTGAAGTTTGCAAATCATTGATTTATGTAAGCTAAAATTTGTTGAAATTTTGTAAATAAATTATGAATAGATACTAGCTTATACTGGTCAACTACTTGTTCTTGACATATTGAAAGATGTTAGCTCAAATAACTGAATTATTTCTCACCAAATATTACACATGCTTTTGTTTCTGTGTACTCGCTGTGTCCGTGGACATTTTTTGATGCAACTTTGAAATAGTATATAGCATGTGGCTTAATATTTGCAATATCTGTAGAAATGACATTATTATTTCCCACATAAGTATTTTCCTTTTCGATGACGCTATACTTCTCCTCTTTTTCTTCCTTATAGAATACTTGAAATGAAACCTCCAAACTGTCGGGGTAGGAAAAACTCCAAGACAGGTGTGCTACACCTCCACTGCACTGTACTGTCAGATTAGCTGGCGAATCTGGATGCACTATAATATAAGTTGTAATCGACTATTAATCATCTGAATGTACGTTCATTCAATGATTGCAATTTTGTAAAGTGATTGAGTTAGACTGATTTTAATACTGTTGGAGCGCTGATATAATTTGAAATATTATGTTTAAACTTATTAAGTAAATCCATGAATTCAAATTAAAATTCAAAATGACAAATTTGTTAAAATCAATTATAAATCAATTTCAATTAATATAATTTTTTTTTATAATATCTGATTTCAAACATGAAGGGATGATAAGTTATTTAGATTTGGATTTAATGTTGCATTCTTTTGTTCAATAAAGAAATACTTGAACTGAATGTGTATTATCATTCCTCACAACTTTAACATGATTTTGGATATAAGATTTTGAATTTAACATACATCGGCATGAAATCTACAAAAATAACTGGTTGCACCTTGTTTGATTGATTATTGGTAATTTGAGTAAGGGAGTATTTGGTTGGTGATGAATGGACCGAATCACGGTTTGGGCCCCCGTGGCCAAGTGGTTAGCGTGTTTGCCTTGTGATCTTGAGATCTAGGATTCGAATCCGTGCACGCTGTAGATGGCTGTCCCTGTCCTTCAGATGGCACAGTAAAAACCAAGGTCCCGTGTCACAGTAGGCGTTGGCACATGGAAGAATACTCCCTACTATATGGTAAAAGAAAGCCGAGCAGATCAAATTTGTCGCCCTTCATCGGTAAACGGTCTCCAAAAAGTGTTTGATTCTTGAGTAGCACAATAAACAACAATACAGCTAATAAACCGACCGAATCACGCTAGTCTCTATGTCTGGTAGTCTCTGTATGAAGATGTTCTTTTTCGAGAGGTGCACCTATATTTTAAACATTATAAATAATATAAGCATAGTATATACTTGACAATTCCACAGTGATTCCCCGGCTGGCAACAAGTGATACACTGTTTTGGATTTTCAGCAAATAGTAACCTCCGTCGTACATCTGAACAGGTGTGATATTCAAGTAAGCTATCTGACCTCTTAATGTAATATTTGTGTCTCTAATAGCTACATCTACGTCACGATCAACTACTGACATGGAGATGCGCTCTGAAGATTCCACAAGTTGATCATTTAAACCTGTCTTGTTGACCCACTCAATACCCGACATTGTCACAGGAGGGTTACAGTAGAATTGAATTCCAATTGATGCTGTTCTATGGAGATGAATGACTTGAGAATTTTGCTCTGTCAAAAACTTCGCTGAAGCTGGAAATGGAAAGAATATAAAGGCAAACTTCTTGAGACTGTAGTAGGAAGCGCGTCCGTTTCCTACATCCATTAGTTTTTGATATATTAAAAGATACACGTTACTTTTATTTTTCAACTACTGTGTCAAAGTGCAAATTCCAGGTACTTTATGTCATATGATGACAATTGTTTGATTGTATTTGAAGTCTTCAAATTAAATGAATGATGTGTTATAGCAAATGAAATGATTCACAGCAAATTGAAAGTGTTTTAGCTTGAACATAAACAGTGGCGCCTTAACGTTTTGTGTTCAGTGGAAGATGGTATTGACGTATTGAGGGACGTGAGTGCGACAATAAAATGGTAAGGCTAGGGGATGAGTAAATCGAAATTAGCAATATTTCTCTTTTGTCAAAAATAAACCTTGGTTTGTTCCAAAGAAACCGACATAAGGTCAAGGATTAAGAAAAGAAGACTTTAACTTATTAAGATATAAAAGTTAAGTTCACGAACTGCTTAAAGTTAAATAAGTATATCTCATTTCAATACTTCACTGCAGTTCAATGAAACTGCATACTGAATTGAAACTGGTCAAAACGATAATGGAAACGGCATTTAATTCAATTAACTATTATTGCGACAAAAATAATGTTATCAGAGAGAGAGAGAGAGAGTCAAACTAAAAGAAAATATACGATAAAAAACTTATCAGATACAACAATCAGATCACATCATCGACTGTTTTCTTTTTATGTTTAACGTAAAAATAAAAATAAGACAATTATAAAGCAACAATTTGTTTTCATATAAACAATGAATTGAAAGAACTACTAGATTATATAATTTAAATAATGGAGGGCGATGCAAAAGCAAATATAAAACATCAATGATAAACTAGCCACCTACCGGTTTTCTCAATTGGGAGTGCGTGAGAAGAAAAAATATATTCGTGATCACGGCACTGCGTTAAGTGAAATATTTGATACAAAGTAGTGTAAAGAAAGGGTACTTACATCTTACATTAAGTGTAGTTGAGTCACTCAGATTTGCCATGTTGCCACTATTCCATGCCACACAACTAATTGACATCTGATGATATGAATCGGTTACCTTAAGTGTAAAGTTTGCTCTAGTTGATCCTGTCTGTGATTTTACATCAGAAGAACCGACAAACCATATTATTGTAGCAGGTGGGTCAGCATCGTTTGTAATACATGTAAATGTTACTGATTGTTTTTCATCTACATCAACAGTAGATTCACCGCCCGGAGATATAAAGACGGCTATTACAGGAACTAGAAGAAAACATATTAACATTATATGGTTAAATATAAATTTATAGCCAAGTTCAAAGAGTGAGATTAAAGAAGCAAAGGGAGCATTCAATATACCGTTATTCGGACAAAAATCACCATGAACCGAAACAAAAGAGACAGTCCTTCAAATAATAATCTGTACTACATATTGCAAATGATAGAGAAACAAGAACATCACTAAAGAAATCGGAGCGAGTTGTTAAGGTACAACAGGAGAGTTAGCAACTCCTGCTGCACGCGCGGCATCCGATGTATCATCTTTGTTTCGAATCCAGAAATAAGTATGACCTATTCATAACAGAATAACGTGTGCGAAAAGGAAACACATCCCTAATCATCTCTGACACTGACATTCCGTAATGGTTTATCAGGTCATTCTTGCGACCGAAAAGTGATGACTTCCATCTTACTATTAGGAGTTCTTGGTTTAATAGCATCCTTTTCGGCAGCAATCCTCTATCAAATAACAGGTAGAAACAGAATATATTGAAAATCTTGTCGACTTAGAGATGTGTACTCCATATGCAAGTGTTGCTGGAATGCTACTGCTAAAAATGGAAAGTTCAAAATAGAGAAGTAGATGTCACCTTTTACTTTAAAATTTGATTTCGGTCGTCCCTTATTGTCGATAATTTGGAACCCTTTGGTGAGACAGTAAAGCCTCGGCCCCGCGTCAAAGTGGATGTCGGCACGTTAAAGACCCCCCTCAAATACGTCGTTAAGTACCGAAATAGACCACATTTTCCACCATTTACTGACTCACGATGATGTCTCCATATAAGATGCTTGAGTAGTACGTGTAACATCTCCACAACAAACCAACAAGCAACACATATATGATGTGTAGATTTGAGTCACTAGATGTATTTCGACAATCGAATTCATATAGATTGCACTCTGTTACTTAAGAAGACACTTCATTTCTAACAGGGGATTTGCCGATACCCTGTCAGTTTTCGTTCAACATTCACATGTTAACCCTGTTCTAATGCTTCTTACATTATTAATTAGAACTTATTCCCTAGTGTTGTGTCAGAAACTGTCGAAACGCATAGATATTTATTTTCAGCAATGACCAAATTACCATGTAGGCTACAACATATCAATGTGCTTCAAACTGTAGTTTCTAATTTATAGTTTAGATCAAGGATTTAAGCAATGTATCTAATTTTTCATAATTGAGTTATAAGTGTAACACTGAATAATTTCTATTATAAATTTTATATATATATCTTAAACAATTAAAACACTAGGTGTGACAATTGCAATGAGATATGTCAATAAAATACTTCCGATCGCCTGTAAACTAGAGACCAGTAAGGTTGGAGTATAATGGCGTCAATGCAATATGTAAACAATCAAAATGTGAGAGCATCTAAAAAAACTAGCAGTGAATCATGAATCCACTACAATTTTCAACATCAAAAAAATTAATTTGGCTTAGTTTCATAGCAAGACTATGCATGTACTTAAAACAGATTAAGATACCAACCAATAATATCAAGCGTCACAAATCTACTCCCTCTATAATTTCCCATGGCGTCTACACACCTCCATGTCGTCGCCTTTAACTCTTCTGTTACACTAGCTCCGGGTATAGTGAGTGTGTAAGTCAACTCTGACTCTTGACAATTGTAAACGTATGGATAATCATTGCCAATAGAGACACAACTTCTATTATAAGGAAGGATCCCCATCTGTCTTATGTATGTACCGTCTTGGAACCATTCTATTATAGGATATTCGGAAGTTACGTGACATGTCCAAGTAAATGAAGAATTAATCACAGCTCTGGAAGATGATCGTGTTAGATTAAACGGAGCTGTAGAAAAAAGTAAAAGAGGAGACGTTCATAATCATTTTTATTTCTTGAAATCATTTCATTTCAAAGCATTTATAATTATTTAAACCTCAACACCTGTTAGTGGTTTTTAAATACTGTTTAATATAGACTATGGAACTGTGTAACATACTCGACGTTTTCTGGCAACTACAACTGCGATTCTTTACCTTAATACTACCGGCAGCGAACATTTCAGGTTCCACACTGCAATTTTCGAAACGTCATTCGCCGCAACGTCCAAAATCATGCTGACTCCCATATGATGTTTACTCGTTAAAGATTACTAGCTGGCATCATGTTATTATAAAAATATAAGGAATGTATCATTTGAATAATTTCACCCCTACATAAGGTGGAAAGAATAGTCCTTAGAGAAAAAGGAAGAGAAGAGCAAGAAACACATATCTCTGATCAATATGTTGCTTTGTTTCATATAAAACTTGCTTTTGCAATAAAAAACAGATGGGTACATCCGATGCTATGTCTGTAAACGATTGTGCATTTCTAAAGTCGGACGTAGCATTCTACTGAAACTATGTGATACCGTAAGATAGATAGTATCTCATTATTTCTGTCGAGTTAATGATTTTTATCAAATTAACAAATGGGGTAATTGATAGGGAACCTAATCATTTCAAGGAACTTTGAAAGATATATAAATCACTTTTTTTAATAAGTAAATATTACCTGGAAAAGTAAATGTTCGTCTTGATATTGTACTGTTCTCTCCATTATTGTCTAGTGTAGCTTTTAGTCTAAATGTCCCCCCAACAAGAACAGGATCAGCGATGAATCCCAGATTCGCTAGTAAAATTCTGTATTTACTTTGACTTTGGCCACATGTACTTCCAGCAACAAGACGACCTTTAGAATCTCCACTGCCATACAGATCGATAGGGTATGCTACTGCATAGTCGTCTGCTGTCTGAACTATGGAGTACAAATATGTGTTGTTTTTTAAGATTTTTCCAAATGAAGGATCATTTGCTAAGGCATAGTTTTGATATCAGAATCAAACACGTTGTTATAGCGATAGTTTAACTATCACAACATACCAAATATGAAAAAGAAAAGGTCACGAGTATTTTATTAGCAATTATATATCAGTGATAATGTATAATATTCGATTTACGCGATGCATATGTTCTATCCTAAATTACTGCTTTTATTATTTTGCATTTTTGTTGTTTAAGATAATGTACAAAATGTATATATCGGTATCTGTCCCTCTGTGAAATCAAAGCAAAACAGGTTTGTCAATAAACTTCGTCCCTGAAGGTTCTTGCACAAACACACACGCATCCTCCCCTCCTCATGATGATTTCTATATCAGTGTTTTACACATAAGTGTTACACATGTGTACAAAGTATTGAATGCAGCAAATGCAATGATAGAATGATAGTAGGAAAGGTTTTGGAAATCATATACTGCTAGCTAGTTTTAGGCATGTGGAGACTACCAGAAAGCTACTTTATTTCAAAGTCTTTCACCCTATTTTGTTTTTTAGGGGTCATAAACAACCAATAATGCCACCAGAGGTCGTACCGATTGGTCAAATTGTGGGGTTTGGCACATGGACTATAGCTAGCAGTATATGATTTCAAAAATTAAGTTTAAAGGTAGGGGAGTATGGTAAGGTTTTATTAAGGAATACAGTAGGCTGATTTCAAATAACAATCATTTAACAACTCATAATTAAATGGCCTTTATTTTGGTTTTTGATGAATGCCGATTGGTCAGCAAATGTCATAAAAGGCCAAAATTCACAAAAGGTCCAATAAACTGGTATTCTGAGCTTCGGTAACTTGTTTCATGTGTTACAAAACAGTTGATCTGGAATATTGATTGTCCAACTTATAGCAATGTTTATTAGCCTTCTTTATATGATTTTATAGCTTCATTTATTACATCTTCAGAAAACAAGTATTTTTCAGCAGGTAATTTGGTATAAATATTAAATACTGAATGCTACGATCAAGGCAAGAAGAGCTCGCTGAAGTACTCATGTCACTGAAGTGCTTTTATTTTATTTTTTAAATATATAAATTCTTGGATTTAGATAAGGTTAGACAACAGGATACAAATGATGTAAATTATGGCATTTTCAATATTGATTACTAATCAGAAAATGTATTATACCAACAGTAATTCCCATAAACAAAGATCCATGTTATAACATGCTGAAATACCCATTGATAAATCTGAACGTCTTTATATTCTGTCTTTTACGTTTAGTTTAATTTCAGATTAAGAAATAGCCAGTAGTTGCCCACTGATACTGAAGAAGAAATATTTCTACCTCTCTACTTTGCAACATATTTAGAGAAAATAACAATTGTCTCAGAATAGACATTGGATTTGATGTCTGTGTGAATAAATATACAGCAAAGAAAGAGTAAACGAGGTCTGGAAGAGGAATTAAATGTAGAACTATTTGTACCTGGGTACACTATAGGAAGGTGGAAAGCTTTTTTTCAGCTGACAATAAAACAAGGTTGAATGCATGCGTAGCTTCTGAATGGAAATCACAAAGTAAGAAAGAGTGTTTACAGGGAAAAGAGCAAGTTGTCACACACAATACTAAATGCTGGGTGATATGGAGTGGAAGCAGTTCAGCATTTGAGGAACTTGAGTCAACACTAGAAGGGACTTACACACTTGTTATTTGTTTTTATGAAAAAGTGCTATTGACAGTGTTTATCAAAACAATTCATTCACAAGACACAGATGTCTTTGTGATTCTTCTTTCCTTTGCTAAGGGCATTCCATCTGAGGTGGTACAGACTGGTCAAGTTTTGGGATTTGGCCCATGGTCTAACAAGGGGCGCTGTGAAATTGATTCACAGCTATTATTTCCTTGTGAGGACAGTCTGGTTAATCTTGTGTAACGTCCAGATGGGCAAGCTGGAGTACAGTTTACAGAACAAGTCAACAACTTTTATTTCAGTTGGACATGGATGGGAAAACGTCGACGATGAACTTCTTTAAATAGGTGGGTTACATGGTCACCCAGCACCAGACATGTTTGCTGGATTAATTGCATGATAGACAACATGTGTGTCAACAACTTGTGTTGACTCAAGTCCCTCAAATGTGCATCTGCTTCCACCCCTGTCTGTTAGTTTTGTATGTGAAAATAAGCAGTAGTAACTACTTCTAAGTTCTTACTTTTTGATTTCCAACCCTAGCCCATATCCTACCTTGTTTTATTGTCGGCTTCAGTGTGTCCAGGTACAAAAGTACCACACTTAATTCCTATTCCAGACGCCTGTTACTCTTTCTTTGATTTAAATAGAGATTACACAACAAGTTGGGATTGATTATCATGTTTATCCAACTCGAGTTAGTTAATTTTCAAAGTTTCAAAGCGCGAGCTTTAGCGAGCGTTTTGAGACTTTGAAAATTAACTAACGAGAGTAGGATAAACATAATAATCAATCCAAATGAGTTGTGTAATTTGTTTCTACCATAACACTAGATCATTTTGCAAATCAAAGTATTGAAAACGTAAAAAAGAATTTTTCTTCAATTCCAGCCATAATGTAAGCCCACTCAATGTATTGTGACGTCAGATATAATGACGTCAATTGATTGCGTCATAATTGAATTTCCTGACGTATCAGCCAATCAAAAGGCTCGGAGGACGTTAACCACGTGTGGTTAATCGATATATTTAATCAACCGCAGCCTCGATTATACAGCCGTTTTATAATGGTTAAACTATGCGTGTTATGGTAGAAACTGATTTATTCACCTATATATCAAATGCCATATCTATTATTGGACAATTGCCATTTTCTCTCAATATGTTGCACATCAAAGAGGTAGAAATATCTCAAAATGTGCTGTTAAGGATATTTTATAAAAGAATAACACTCATACTGTCAATGATGCTTGGAGAACCTCCGGAAACGCAGATAACAACCTTGATATTTCTTCTTTAGTGGTAATGGGAGCAGCTTACATCGAGCTGTTTATACATCTATGTTACTTGTTTACTACTGGCTATTTCTTTATATAAAAAATGAACATACCAGCAAAAGACATAATATGAAATTGTTGAAATTTATCAAAGGGTATTTGAGCATTACACTGCCTGGAGCTTTGCCCATGGACATAATTGTTGGTATGCTAAATTTTCAAAATAGCAACTTATTGAAAATATTTTATTTGCATCCTGTTGTCTCAGCTTTCCTAAAACTAGGAACATATTGTAAGTTAAACAAAAGCATGTCAGTGATATAGGTACATAAAAGAACTCTTCCTGACTTGACCGAAATGTTCAATATGTGATATTTCCATCAAATAAATGCTACAAAAAAATCTATTTCTGAAGATAGATAGAATGACCCTCTACTGGAGGTTTTAAAGTCACAATGTCAGATTAACTGTGTTAACAATTTAAACAATTTACCCGGGCGGAGACTACTAGTTTATTTGACTATTTGTGATTTATTTTATGCCTTACTAGCATAAGAAAAATATAATAAAGATATTTAAATGTGATTTGTTCAGTATTTTTTTAAAAATCGCCTCATTAACCCTAAATGAAAATTTACTATACTCCCCTACCCCTTGAATAACTTTCGAAGTCAGATACTTTTGGCTGTTTTTTTTATTAGTGAAACAATTATATAAGATACAAACTTGGATGCTCAAGAATATGCATGGCATTCAGTCTAGCTTTGTTTTTACATATGTAGACTTTATATTGTCATTAGAATTTCCGTAGAATGTGTGTATAAATGCATGTAATAAAACATAAATGAATAATAAACCAATAAAAGTACTATCAGTTGTCCAGATTAAGATACCTTTGGTAATTATTATCATTTTAAATAATTATTGACTGAATTTTTCTTTCTACAGCATAACACTTGGATTTGTGTCGGATTTTCAGAATATTTTAATGTCGGAGACTTTTTGACCTTTGATGACCTACTTCAAAACACTGGATGCACAAATCATTCCCAAAAGAAGAATTCTAAAAGAAAATAATATTTGCCATCTCCTGAGTGTTCATTTGTTTCAATTGGTCAATGCAACCTTAAAACATAGTCAAATTTGATTCCCCTACCCCCCCCCCCCCCCCCCCCCCCCCCCCCCAAATTATGTTTGCTAGTTTCGATTCATATAGCTATCATTGACCTGTGAAAACGAATAGAAAGCTACTTTAATGAAAAGTCAATCACCTCATTTCACTATCATGAAGATAATAAACTATCAAAAATAGTAGTTAAGGTTTGTCACCAGAGATGGTACTAATATACGTTTGGCCCATCGACTAACAGAAAAGTATTCAGTTTTAATGGAATGTTATATCAAAATAAACTGAATTGTATCATTTCCAGAATACGAATCACCTGAATTCATATTGAATAAAAATTTCCATTGAACTTTCTGTTTAACATTAAATGACAAAATTCCTTGTTGCTTTTTCTGTAGAGGCAACATTTTAAAGCCGAGTATCGTTTGTTTTCAGCTTCGTATGATGAAAGTTCAAGATACCATCCTCTTGAAAATCCAGAAATTGAAGAAGTACTTGAAATCGAACATTTATTTTCATAGCTGTCTTTTTGTTTGTTGAATTTTAACTTTATTCTTAATAAGCGCCTTTAGTTTTTGTGTGTCAAAGAATAGCTTAAATTGTCAGAAATATACTAAGATAAACAAAAATAAAGGTAACGAATGGCGATACGTTTCATAGCTCAAAAAGAATTATAATTTAAGTGTGTTTGGAAAAAAAAAAATCACGGACCATTGAATATACCAGAGTCAGAATCGAGTGCCTGGAATCCCATGAATATAGGACAAACCGGATCTCTGAAATTTCAGAGGCGGTGTCAGGTGCCATCACCTTCTTTCAATTTTAGAGCTTGAATAAATTAGGGGACAAATCGCATGATGGACGTTCAAGATAACATCCTCTTGGAATTCTAAAAGTTTGAAGAAGTACTTGAAATCGAGACATTATTTAAATATTGTACATTTGAATTTTCACCGACTTTTATACATGGAATTCAAAGCATCTTTGAATCGAATAAATGCAACGATTAACTATAACCTATGGCAAGATGCTTATTGTATTGCATCGCATTGATATTACGTGGAATTACGCTGATCACGTTAGTGACAAATGCAAATCAACTGCCGTTCGCGCCAAAAAGGTAATGTTTATGCCAGAAAATCATCATACTATATCATTTGAAAAAAATGTCGACGTCAGTTTAAATCAGAAAAATATCTCTACTATTGTGCCACGCTTATCTATTGAATGATATAACTTACAAGTGGTCTTTGACGGTTTTACTTTATTGTATATAGCACTTGTAAGTGTACCATCGTATTATTTACAAATTCTCATCATCGTCTATACTGATTTTAATGCATTTGAGATGTCTTGCTTCATGTGACACCATACACAGATATACAGATGCAAACACTTACCACATATTGTAATTTGAACGTAGGTGAGGATGAATAGCAATGGACAGTGGTTACATTTACAGGTGGTGTAAGTTGAGTGACCTGTAGTTGTACATCTCCCTCAGGGTCCGGATTAAAAGTAACTTGTGCTACAAGATATATCATTTAAAACATACAATTATCACATTATTAAATTCTGCATTATTCCATTCATCCGGTCTTAAAACGCAAAATTTGACTTTGGATAATTTGACGAAAATATTACGGAAATGCTGATTAAGTAAGATTGATATCACTCAGAATTAAATGAGGAGTGCAATGATGCACTATCTATAATATTCAACATATCTAATTTTGTGTCGCAACCTCTTCGTGACATTTGTTCCCTTTTCATAATACTTTTTCTTTTTTTAAACCATCTGACAGTTGTACAATGCATAGTGTCTTGACATATAGGGTCTCCTTCACGTGCCGACTGCAGATACTCCTATTTTCTCTGATTAGTCTTACGAATACTTTATGCAATTGCTTCAATATTGCGGGTAACAGATGAAAACTAATGTCCCCGAGGGAACACCATGATCACCAACAAATACAAGCTGACAAACTTTCTTAGATGATAAATTCTCGTTCCAGCGAGACTCAAACCCGCTCTTACTTGAGTTGAAAGTGCCGTAAAACGCAATGCTGTAACCATAAGTATGGCCAAGGATGCCCCTTTTAATTAACCCAATTAATATGTATGCGTAAAAGGTGGCGATGATCGTGAGCTATTAATATGCCGTAAAACACTTCTTTTGAGAATTTGGACAATGAATGAGGCCTTTATTTCGATTGATTTATCACAGAGAGGTTAATTGTGACTTTTTTACTCACTAGTTTGTGACTCTTTGTTACCAAGGACGGGTTTTTTTTACATTATTTGGTATATCTCGCATTTCTGATAGATATCTGACAATTCAGTTGTGCCCAGTATTTTGAATACAGGCGTAAATCAACA
>JACSZP010011999.1:0-37731 GCA_016161895.1 Pinna nobilis
GTTACAGATGACTTGTTCGGTGATAACGAAGGCTCTGGTTATCGTTGTATTATGAGGCGTTATCACAAGGACCAACAGCAGTGCGATAAAGAAAGATGTTTTCTTATATGCGGTTTGTCAGTTATATCGGAGGCCAAATCATCATTCAGAAAACTTAGATAAACTGAATAAAAAATAAAATCATTTTCCTGCTGTATATATAACCACATGTTTACACTACACACTCGACGGAATGCTTTTAATGACCTCGTCACAACGTATGTTTTTATTATTATTATTATTATTAATAATATTTAGTTTAATTTACGATTTAAATTTAATTCAGTCTCCGTCAGCCTTGAGCTTTTGACCCCTGACTTTTCAATAGTTGACGCTTTTTAATGAATTCCATGTATGATTTCTAAGCTCAAGTTAATTTGCTAAAAGTCAAAAACCTGATAAATTCTTAAGATCAAGTGGTGAATAATAAAGTGAGTACTCTCTCTCTCTCTCTCTCTCTCTCTCTCTCTCTCTCTCATGTTAGCGTTAGAGTGAATGTGTTGTGGTAATTTAGTGTCATAATTAATAAACTTTTTTTTAAAAGATATACATGTATATACATGTACATTGATACTTTCATCGTTCGTAGAAAACTCCGTTAATTTGTGTATTTGTTAATATCGTGATGTTATCATTGTATTCCTTCCAGACTTTTCCAAATTTCCTTCCTCAAAATGATATGGCAATATAAAGGCCTAATACTTTCTAGCATCGACAGTCTGTTATAGATGAACTTGAACTGCAATAAAGTACGGGTGGAAGAATTCGTAAGAAAAGAAAAGCTACAAAAGGTTCTCAGTTACATAATCGCCAGTTTGCGCTCCTATGTGAGTAGGACGCAGGAAAAAATATAAGAAAAAAATTTCAAGAAATTTAGAAATTAATTATGCGATTTAAAACCTACAGAGTCCGTGCGGTACTCTAAAAGGCATGTAGTAGGCCTATTCTACGGTTTGAGATATGTATAACTGCCCCGTTTTTGAACGAATTTGACAACCAATCGCCGATATACCAAATAAGGTATAGAATTTTGTGAAAAGGATTTATCGTCGAGAGAATATCATTACCTAGTATCGTCATAAAATGTAAGGTACATGTAGTTCCAAAATAATAACACATTTTTGACTTACGAATTCTGTTTCCGTTTCCATAACGATCTTGCGTGTGAACAGCTCATCAGGTTTTATTAGTAAACAACTGATATCAATTATCAGTTGCATGTTGTTATGCTGTTTGTGTAATTGATCAAATATTTTTCATACACAAGATTTTTTCCGCAAATTTTACCATTATCCAAAGCTTACATCATAGAACACGGACCAGAGGTTCAAACCACGAAGTTATGTAATAATGGTAAACTAGAAAACGCAATCGGTACAGTTAACAACACGTGGTCCGGATCTCTCTGAAGTGAAAATTAACGAGAATATTACATGTAAATAGCATGCGTTTTATTAAAAACATGCACACCGATATTCAAGAAATCAGAACAACAATGTTCAAAGGATAAAAGCACAATATAAGTGTCTCTAAGATACGAAATTATTATACCTAGTGCAAATCATATAGAATTTTATAAATATCTCTTTCAGTAATATACATGTACATATATATCTTTTAAGAGAAATACATACTTTCGTTATATAATCGTCGAATATTACTTATATGTTCTCTGACAGATTTTACAAAAATATATAAACAGGAATTATTTTCAGAAATTTATTTTCAATGGCCATTTTATTTAATCATGTTATAAATTATCTATCCGAAAATAACGGAACTGTTCAAAAGGTATGTCAGTATTATTTGACGAGGAAAAGTATCACAAAATCAATATATTGTGTGAGAGAGAGAGAGAGAGAGAGAGAGTGCATACCAGAAATGCTTTTTACTCCTGAACTGCAAATACGGCACGGTGCACAACTGCATATGACGTCATTCGTTAACGACATTTGTTTTATTGCCGTGTTATTATAAATATCTTATTTAATGAACTGTATAGGTACAATACATATAACTGAATAACTGTAGAAATGGATCGACCAGTAAATTTAAGTACTAACAAAGCTTTACTTTGCGGTCGGAGGTAATTCAAGGGCAATTCTTCAAATATTCTATCTGTGTAACAAATTGTACAAAATAATGAAATTCAAAAGAATCTCTCTTCGCACATTTTTGCGGTAATTGCACCCCTGGTATAAAGATAATGTTTGAATCCGTTACAAATTTAACCCAGCATATTTGTTAATGATTATATACATGTAAATTTGCAAGGTATTCCGACATTGTTTTACAACATCAAAAAACGCACACGTAAGCTAACAGTTGATGCAAACCATTCTTTGTTTACTGAGTGCATAACATTTTAATTCTGCCTATATACCTGTAGCACGTGACTTTGATCAGGAACGAAGCGCATGTTTGCTTTTTACAACTTCTTGTTGGTTTTATTGTTGATTAACGTTCCACTCAAGAATCTTTCACTTATATCCAGACGTCACCAATGCCGGTAATGTAAGACAAATTTGGCCTATGCTCGGCACTGATGGTCATTTAGCAGGGAGGGATCTGACTACTGATACCTACTGTAACACCGGACATCCATTTTTATTGTCGCATCCGAAGATAGGGAAAGAAGGTCGCAATGCGGCATGGATTCGAATCCCTGACATCGCGATCTGGGCCAAGTTGCATAATGCGTTGTTAAATTAACTTGTAGTAAGCCAATAATTACAAGTGTAAAATTTAGCTTGTAGTAAGCTAACTATTTGAGGTTTAATGCTTTCGCAGAATTGTTTTG
The DNA here is from genome assembly GCA_016161895.1 of Pinna nobilis. Taxonomy (NCBI): domain Eukaryota; kingdom Metazoa; phylum Mollusca; class Bivalvia; order Pterioida; family Pinnidae; genus Pinna; species Pinna nobilis. Next base: position 2,840 of record JACSZP010011999.1, read on the forward strand.
TTAGTTAATTATGAGTTAACTAGTGAACAGATAATTTATAGTTTCCACAGCCATAACTGGAAAGTTCATGGTTGAATTTAACTACAAATTAACTAGTGTGTAACCACGGCTGCCTCCTTGTCGAATCAGTACCACGGTATCTAGAATGTTTGGATAAGATCTATAATAAACCGCAAATCAAACTGCTATTGTTTATCGAGGATTGCACCAATGGATCGTAAAGTTCGAGTGATCCAATTCAGACATAACCACAAATAATTTGTTTACCCGTTTTGCATGTTTCTGCCATTCACATTAGATCTCTTGTGTGTACATGTGTTCTCCGAACATGTATTGCGGTTAAGTAATATCACCTTCCATGTTATAAAAAATCGACAGAAAAACCAAAACAATTCTTGGAGATATTTATTTTATAACTCTCTGTTTTTCAAATATTTAGCCACAATGAGAAATCAGCAGGTTTCTAACGTTAAACATATGGTCGGGTTGTGCAATGCAAGCACAGAAGTCTCGCGTCAACAAGGCATATACATAGTGCAATCAAATAATAGTACATGTACTTTACTTAAGAGTAGATGAAGGGACTTTTCTGCTTTTTTTCATTTGAAAAGACTTTTAAAATCTTGCTTATTTTGTGGCAGTGCCTAGCTGACAAACGCCCTAAAATGGTTGAAATGTCGCAAGCAATGCCTCTGTAGAATTGAAGACATTTCTGAACAGGATTCAAACAGTTTCTTCTGTAGAAAATCAAATGATAGATGATTTGATCCAGCGGAACAAAGGAACATTATCATTAAGTCCCCTTAGGAGCGGTAACCAAGACTTAGTTCTCGGGCAATGGTTTTTGCTAGATTACTGGGACAATCTATCGACTGTTACTCTAGAAGCATCGGGCAATTGAATTCCCAAAACGCAAATGCTGTACTATAGTACCTAGGATGTTCACGAATCCAGATGGTTTCAGCTTCCGGAAACCATGCAGAAACATCCAAGTTTCAGCAGGTTTCCGCGGTGCGGAAACCTAGGCCGTCCACGAATCCAGATGGTTTCAGCTTGCGGAAACCATGCGGAAACTTCCAAGTTTCAGCAAGTTTCCGCGGTGCGGAAACCTAGGCCGTCCACGAATCCAGATGGTTTCAGCTTGCGGAAACCATGCGGAAACTTCCAAGTTTCCGCAGGTTTCCGCGGTGCGGAAACCTAGGCCGTCCACGAATCCAGATGGTTTCAGCTTGCGGAAACCATACGGAAACTTCAAAGTTTCCACAGGTTTCCGCAATGCGGAAACCTAGGCTGTCCACGAATCCAGATGATTTCAGCTAGCGGAAACTTCCAAGTTTCAGCAGGTTTCCGTGGTGCAAAAACCTAGGCCGTCCACAAATCCAGATGGTTTCAGTTTGCGGAAACCATGCAGAAACTTCCAAGTTTCCGCGGTGCGGAAACCTAGGCCGTCCACGAATCTAGATGGTTTCAGTATGCGGAAACCATACGGAAACTTCAAAGTTTCCGCAGGTTTCCGCAATAAACTAGGCCGTCGTGAATCCAGATGATTTCAGCTAGCGGAAACCAAACGGAAACTTGGAAGTTTCCGCAGGTTTCCGCAGCTGAAACCAACTGCATTCTTGGACGGCCTAAGTTTCAGTTTGCGGAAACCGTATGGAAACTTGAAGTTTCAGTATGGAAACCTCGCGGAAACTAGTCGGAAACCCTTGTTTCCATATGGTTTCCGCAAGGTTTCAGGAAAGCGGAAATCATATTTTTCATCCAGTGTGTCGGGATGAAATCCATTTATAGGTTATTTCATGCAGATGAAAAGATCAACAGTCTGTGACCAAATCTGAAATACAACACATTTGTTTCAGGGACAGTGTTTGGGCGGAACTGAGTTAAGCTTCGTACTTTTTTCAGTCTATTCATTTTTTCTCATAACAAAAGTGTACTTTGTTGATGAAATAACTCGTTCAGTCAACATGATGAGCAACGGCCAAGAATCTGGATTCTATGAATAACTAAGAACAACGTGAAGGTTCGCGACACGACAGAAATTGCAATTGTTCTGAATAGGCATGTCACCCAGACAGTAATTACATACAATAGATGTTTGGTTAGTCATTGTCTTGTTCTGTGTATTAATCAAAATGTAAAACAATCTTAGTAACGATAGCTGCGAGGTATGATTCCAGTATTATCTTTGTTAAACTCATATCAGACAATCGCTGTGGTTGCCTGTGTATGAGCCCACCCGAGGGAAGCGACGGCAGGCTTTCCAGTCCCTCTGACAGGTCTGTAAGAGCCGAGAACCTAATTATCACAGTACGTGTAGTTAGATGAAAGAACGCTCACTGCTCAGTGGCAAAAATGTCGGGTTTGGGCCAAAACTGAAAGCCTATTACAGGCTTTCGGAGATGTCTTCAAATAAGTGAACGATTCTTGGTAAGAACTTGGGAACTTTGATACAAAAACAAAGTTTTACACTATATTTTAAACAGTAAACACCCTCTTTGTTTACTTACTGTAATGACGACCCTTAAAATTTCTTCAAAATACCTCTCCGAAAAATAAGTTTCCTATCCTATCCCTCTTTTTATTGTGACCTGTTTTCATCTTTTTTGTATATACCTAATGTCATACCATCTAAAATCGAATTCAAACGATAAAAGCAGCTCTAGCAATATGATGTTATAATTATATAGTTGACAACGATATACTGTATACAGGGAAATTTTCGCCCCTTTCGCCCCCATGGTCAGTGGGCGAATTCAAAACTGGACAAAATCGAATTGGTAAATTCATTGAATCGAATTATGACGAAAATGTGCGAATTTAAAACGGGGCGTAACTGTTTGCAATCGCATTAGGGCGAAAATAGCACGGGGCGAAAATAACCCTGTATACAGTAAACAATAATGGACCCACATATGTTCTCAAGTTTGTTACTTTATATTCCCATGTACCTATGGTTTGGTGAGTTTATCAAAATCCAATATTTCATTTCGTCATCCCTTCCATCAATTATCCACCATATCAAACATAGCTTCAAGACCGTATAATAAATATTTCACGAATGATAAAAACAGTCAAACCCGGATTAATGTACATGTACAAAGGAATTGAATACAAATAAATGTTTCTTTCAAATAATCAAGGTTTTTTAAAGTAAGAAGGTTGAACTAATAGTAAAGTAATTGAGTCAGATAATTTAAATCTTTTCAAATTAAACGAGATTTCACTATATCAGGGTTCATTTTAAGTGGGTAACACTACATAAAACAGGAGGTTACTATTCTTAACTTTTGCCCCTGTAATGTTCCATCAGAGAACTTCGAATTTGCTGTCAAAACGTCCTTTTCTGGGTTCCAAATATATCTCTGTCCTATTTAAGTGTCATCATATTCTTGAACTTAAATATAGTTCAACAGACCAAAAAATACATGCTGAATTACATGTATTTTATCAAATCAAATGCTGATTTAGTTCAGCAAAAAAGAGAATTCTTAATTTGAAACGCAATTTGTTTATCAAGCAATCGATGCATTCTGTACTGAGCAGACTAGAAGGAATAAATCTTAACTTTCACATTAGGTTAAACGTTTTATCGTTTCCCTGGAGTATAACAAAGACCATCAGATTGTAATGGCATTTTATACTACCAATCATCTATTTATGATTTGAATAACAATTTTGTACATTTGGAATATTTAGGCCATCTATCGGAACGTAACTCAATTATCTGTGTTCAAATCATTAAGTACTGGTTCATAAAAGACATCAAGTGCTGAATACTTCATAAGTTATGGCTTACCAAGGGATTACACATTCATCGCTTTTTAATGGATAGTATTTATATAGAATAAGAAATATGAAGGCTTGTTGGTTGGGTGTATTTTAGTTTAACGTCCAACTCAAAACCTTTTATTTATATGGTGACGTCATCGTGTGCTGGCTGAGGTCGACACATTTTGCCTATGCTCTACACTTATGACCGAAGAGTAGAGAGGGGTTCGTTAACGTGCCAACACATGATTTCTGCTATAAGTATCTCGTCCGAAACGCAGGGATAGCCAACCGCAACGAGGTTCCACGGATTCCAACCCACGGCCTCAAGATAAGAAGACTAACACGCTGACCATTAAGCAAAGGTGGTCCGAATATGAAGGATTTGATATTTAAGGCCATATGTCTTTATTTAAGACGCGTAAACTGTAAATGAAATTTATTTCGGCAATTGCAAATTGTTTGTAAATTCCGTTGGAAAAAACAGGTGGAACATTGATTTAATGGCAAGAGATAATGATACTCGGTCGTTACATACAAACTTTGTTGCAACTAACTAGATGATTCTTTAGCATGAAATTGCTTAGCAGACTGTAGTGTACTTATTTTTGAAAATAAGCCATCGTTGAAGTCAAACACTTCGTATGATGGAGATCTCTGTCTTTTTAGATGTCACATGTCTCTCGCTCGAAAAAGGAACAAATATTTCTTCGTAATCAATAATGTAACTTTGACGCATTCGATACAAAATACCAACATAGGCTTTAGGCATATGAACATAAATCATTCTACCTCTTCTTCTTTGACTATATTTATCGGTCTCTCCATCTCTTTCAAGGAAAATTTTGTACTCTGTAGTAATGCTCTCTCTCTCTCTCTCTCTCTCTCTCTCTCTCTCTCTCTCCAGTGGTTTTCACTCCCTCTCAAGGCAAATGTATTGTCTGTAACTTATTACTCAATGGTTTGTTTCCACCGATTCCTTTCTAACTATTGATATTGATTTGATTATCACCATATATATGTATGTACATTTAGAACATGTTTTGTGTGAATATTGTCTAAATGATATATTCAAAAATTGAAGAATTTTTAAAACACAAAAATGAATTGTGTCCCAATTAACCTCATTTTAAAGCTATAGAGAGAAGTACTTTTCCATTATATTTTTTTGTCCTTTTCTTTAATTAAATATCAATTCTAAAATAAGCTTAGCACATTTACAGCTTCCAATAATTAACTAGATAAATAGATTATACATTGTTAACTTGCAGACTAAGTGTTAAGTTGATTTGATTTTTTCCTCTTCACTGATTCTTTCCACGAGCGATAACAGTCTTAAACAGCTTGCTACGCAATTTTCGGTATGTTAGATAAGTAAATTTCCATTTCCCTGTCGTTAGAGAGTGAAATATTTCTCACTGCTTGAATCTGAAAGCATGAGGGATTTAGGACGATTACGGAGACAAATGCACTCCGATATTTCATTTACGTATACGATTTGAATTACGAAGACATAAAACACTGCAATGATTCGGTTAATAATGAACAATGTAAATTTCACTGATATACCAAAGTTCAAATCGTGTAATCAGATTCTAATAAAATTTCATTTCGGACATCCTCAGTCCCGACTGTATACATGAATATCTTTTAGATAAAGATGCTTTAAACGCATACCCAATGCCGGATGGACCTATATATTGTTAAGACCGCGGTTTCACCGTTCTTTGTTCAGAGCAAACAATTTTTACTGTGAAAACTAACTAAACAGAATTACTAAAGGTTTAGAGGAGGAGTAAATTTTAAAGTAATTAAGGGTGACAACGCAACATTATTTCAGACATATATTTTTATTTCATTTTCTTTCACATTTAAAGCTAGTCTTACTTTAAAAAAAATAATTGGCCTCATGCTACATTTACTAGAAATTAATACCTATGTTGTGGGACCGCCGTGGCCGAGTGGTCAGCGTGTTCGACCTATAATTGAAGGGTCCGGGATTTGAATCCGAGGAGAGCCACGCTGCGGTTTGCCGTCCCTGTCTTTCGGATGAGACAGTAAAAACCGAAATCCCGTGTCACAGTAGGTGTTGGCACGTTGAAGAACCCTCCCTGCTCTAAGGTCATAACTGTCGAGCATAGGCAAAATGTGTCGCCCATCACCGACACACGGTGACGTCTCCATCGGAGTGAAATATTCTTGAGTGGGACGTTAAACAACAATGCAACAACAACAACAACAATACCTATGTTGTATTAATTGATCTGACGATAAAGCAAGGAATTTAGAATGAAACAAGTTTGACAACTATGTACACAAATAAAGCAGAATCTCGCATAAATTCACACCCATAAAGATGAGACAGTAAAAACCGACGGCATGTGTCACAGTAGGTGCCGGAACGTTAAAGGACCCTTTCTGCTCTACAGTCATGATTTCAAAATTTGTCGCCATTCACCGACACACGGTGGCGGTTCCATGTTAGTGAAAGATTCTTCAGTGGGACGTTAAACAAAAATACAACTAAGCGACATTACATCAAGGTTTGTGTGTCTGTGTATGTGCGGGTGTTTGTTTATGTAGATGTGTGTAGGCTTAAGTGCAAATTTTGACTTGAGTAACAATTTATCAATATTCGTAAATAGATACTGTATCTAAAAATAAGAATAATATAATGACAGACAATCTATATTGACGTGAAGAATATTTATACTACACATTTATCATTAACATACAGAAACATTAGCTAGTAGCCAGCAGGAATGTTTTGTTTCAATTATTGTCGTATAATTCCACGAATTTCCGGCGACTTGGTGACCGCTCGACGCTTAATAGCAAAAAGGCGATGAACTGTAGAAATTTGTGTCGCGTTGCCTTTTTGATGCACACGGAAATAGATAAAAGGTGATCTAAAAATTGCCAAAAGAAACACATCTGCTTCAATGATGATGTGTAGTCTATCTAATTAAGTGTCATTTTATTTCATTATTATGACAATTGATGTAAATAGCACTTAACTTGAACGTTTGTCCTTTGAATGTTATTCGACGATGGAAAGCTTGTCTTTTTATCGTTCCTGTGTTATTCATTCTTTTATATTCAATGCATTATCAATTCCATACAAAATCATGGCAATGTATAATTAAGGAATGACGAGAACAAATTTGGGACCTTGTCGAAGGATCTAAAGAAAGGGGAAGTAATAAAAAAAATCTGGTATGGAACGATTGATGTGTTTGTAATAAAGATTCGTTAAGCATCACCTGTTTTTTGTTGCTTTTGGTAGGTGTTGGTCTTTCAATTCCTTGACTTAAATGCAGGGATAGAGAGACGCCATGTCCCTTACAACCCGAGAGGAGACATCATTATCATTATTTACGTTATATCTTGTTGGTGAAATATGCATTTCGAAGTTAAACTGCAGTTTCGGAGAGTTTAAGTAAGAAAAAAAACCTACTCTTTCCCCGAGATTGTTCATTTGCTGTGGTGTTGTTATCTAATTCATCAACATAGGGAGATGTGATCTATTGCCAGTGAATTAATTCTACCTTTGGTCTAAGCTCGACACATCGGGGCATTGAGAAGTGAGCGATTTTGAATGTGCTGACACTTACTGTACCTCGGGCCCTCGGTTTTAAATGTCTAACCCGAGAAAAAGATATCCCTTAACATAAAGAGATAAGGAACGTCGTGAAACAAATCAAAATACTCTAACAAAACGTCAAAGAGAAGAAATTCTTAATTAAATTCTTCACGTATTCAGAAAGAATATGATCATTCTTTGTCTATTTCACTCCTCTTAACTACAACAATTAAATGCATGTCAAAGTACAAGGATTCGGAATAAGAAATTTCGGTTTATTTTAAAATCCCATGGCTTATATTTATACACATGCGCACTCAATAATATCCAAAAGATTTGAATGACAAGAAGAACTCTGCTGAGGTTTTTTAAAATGTCTCTGTGACAAGCTGCACTATATGCATCTGAATCCTTATAACACACTACAGGAAAGCTGCAAAAATCACATGTTTTTTTTTCTTTTTAATTTCCGTTGCGTTATCAAGTATCTGAAATCTGAGGTTTGTCAGATTTTAACAGATTTTTTTTTATCAAAAGTACACACTACAATGCATCTGGTATCAGAGCATTATTGCGATTTGAAGTAGACATTTTTAAAACGCTGTATTATCATTCTGGGTCGATCTGAAAAGGTTGATGCATGAGATATGAACACAATGAAACTTGTATGTTAAGAGCTCCATAGAGACACAAGAAAACTTTTCATCACAAGAAGGTGGTCTTTGCAGGGTAGTTGATTTGTACACAAATTGTACTATTGGGACAGCAAATATGGCGGTCTTTGTAACCAGGTAGTCTTTATAAACAGGTGGTCGCCGAAGCACATTGAACTGTATATTGATCTGAAATAATTAATTTTGTGTTTTTTCGCTATGATACATTAAATTCTAATTATATCAGAATCTGAAGAGACGGAAACTCGACCACCAACGAAAGTGGGACAAAAGCATGTATCTTATCGAAGATAAAATGTGAAAGACAAAAAAATGCGTTAAATGTTTGCAGTGATTTTCCCCATCTTTTGAAAATCTTCATAATCGTCCCTTTCCTGTGTCGAAGTCATTAATCTATATCATAAATCACGGGAAAATGTTTTAATATAAATCAAACGATATATAAAATATCATTTTAATTCTTTTAAATTATTGTCGAAAGAAAAAATATTTAGAATGAGAAATTGGAACAGAAAATTATGAATCGCACGAAAAGTTGGGGATATTGCTGCAAGGAATATGATAACTGTTTCTTTTACTTTTATCGCTAGAACTCTCATTGTGGTATATTTTATCTGTAAACTAGAGTTTTGAGAGTTTTATAGATATGGCCGTTTCTCAACTATTCCATCTGAATTTGACTGCGTACTCGTGGCGGATGTGGCCGATCAACAGGGGGCAGGGACGGCCAACCGCAGCGTGGTACAGCGCGGATTCGAACCCCGGACCCTTCGGTTCGAAGTCGAACACGCCAACCAATCGGCCACGGCGGCCCCGATATCTGTAGTCTTCATACTTTTGATTCTTCTTACGATGCCTCCAAAACAGCATATAAAAAATATGACGTGCCTTATTTGCGATATATTTCACCTGATAAAGAGTTAATGGGGACACACAGAAAAAAATATTCGTCGTGATACTGCGTCCGAGTGCTTGTCATCAGACCATGTGGTCGTGGATTCGAGTCCATGCAAAGGCAACTGACCTTTCATGCCGATCGGCTGCGACAATCTCATATCCATATCTCATATCACATTATTGGTCGGAACATTTAAGACTCCCTTACTGCTCAATGAATCAAAATGTCGAGCGTAGGCCACAGTTTGCTGGCCCTGTCAGGCTTTTGATGCCGTGTTCATATGAGTGAAAGATTCTCAAGTGGGAAGTTAAACAACAAAAAATGACTGGGTGACGTGTCTCTTTGTGATGTATCACTCATTCTGGTATAGAGTTAATTACGACATTTCTATACAGAGTAACGCCGTTATATTCCTGTGCATGCTTTCGCTTTAGTCAATTTAAGTAATTACATTGGCTTCAAATATTGCGGTGATTCATGACTTTTGCGTGATCACACATTCCATTAACTGTCTGTGGGACAAATTGTCCTATAAAAAGACAATAATGCGTAATTTCACGGAGATCAAAGGTGTTTAGAGTATAAAATATGGTTTAACACGTTCTCCTAGTAATCATTTTCGGAAACTTGCATTGAGATGAAATTCCACCGAAAACCTTATCACTCTGGATTTTACCATTACTCATTATTTCATTTCGATTTTATAAAACGTCGTCGATATTTGAATGATTAAAGTATCAGTCCTAGAATCGTTCTCGGGTCTAGACGGCAACCTGTTAATGGAGCTTTCCCTCCTTCGGATATAGCATTTCATATAAATATAAGCCTTATCGATCTTGTCTTGGTTCCTTGGTAACACGGAAACCGAAAGTTCAAATGTACGAGTTCAGGATTTCTAGTGATCCCTTCCATATATTTTCAGATGAGACAGTGAAATTTGAGAGAGTGTATCTAATCATTATCATTTCTAAATCCAATGAAATACGATAAAGTACTAGATCTACTTACTCCACAACTATAATTGGAAATTTGAGGACTCGATCTACTGTAAATACTAGACAGTTACACTATTACTCGATGAACAAACCGGAAATTTTCACCACTGAAAATCCTGCTTGCGTAAAGAGTAAGGCGTCTTGATACTGTAACTGGGTGCTATTGATTGTATAAAAACAAACTTTAATATAACATTGGGGGCGATTTCGGATAAGATACATGCAGAACTTGATGAACATATATGTTTACTATGTCATCTCGAAGTGCCTGCTTTCTATAATATTTGGATGTGTAGCCGTTAAGCTTGTTCCTATCTCATTCCCTAGCTTGATTGTTGGATCAATAAAGACAATACGCAGTACTTTTCCAGACTCATAACTGCATGTCTCTTATTCTTTAATTAACATGTCAGTAATGATAGAGAAGTACACAATATGCGTGTTTGCAGGTTCATCCAGGTTATTCATTTTTACAACCCACAATATAGAGAATATTGACTATACTTTTACATATATGTTAGGATTTTTAAAATAAGGAATTTATTTCATCATATACATGTTCACTAAGAACTTTGAATTTTGTTTAACATACACATTTTAAGAATAGATGGTGTTTTCCTTGCCATAGTTTCTATCATGCTATTTTCACAGACCTAAGATTTGCTTTCTGTTTTTATGTACCCGGTACCTTTTATACAAATATCTTAATAAGTAAAGAATGTTCTACTGATCCAAAATGTGCCAAAATTATAGAGCTCGCTCAAATAACGTACATGTATAATCGATGTGATACGATATAATTATAATAACTGATTAAAAAGAAATATAGATTAGAGTTTGATGAACATTTCAATTGAAAGAAAAACAGCTCATACTGGATTACCTTTGCAAATGATACGTGCCAAAGAAATAAAAGTCATATTGATTTACTGATACAAATTCCACGGCGTTAATTCTTAATTCTTGTGTTAAATATCTATTTTTCATTATATTTTATCTCAAATCTTATCTTATTTTAAAATAGAAATTGCAAAAACATACTCAATAATAATTTTAAATGATTACCACCTCTTGTAAACTGAAAGGAACATCAAAATCTTTGGCATGTCTGTTTAATGTTCAACATTTCATCATTAATTCCATGTTGATTATAAGCCATAAAAATTCTTTTCCACGTCTCACATGTTCTGAAGACAGTAAATGATTAAGAGAGATCTTTTAACGATTACTCATAGCTTACTACAGTCGGTACATACTAAGCTAGGATTGACTTAGAAGTAAAGATTTGACATTGTCTTTTTCCCTTTTCTGGATTACCGGAAGTTCTTTGAGAGAGGAACCATCTAAGCATACATGCATTAGTACTCCAGTCTGCTTTCTAGACCGTAACCAGACCAAAAGGAGACAGCTATTCAAAACAGAAATACACACAACTACACCTTTATCTAAAAACAGAGAAACACAAATCCCACTAAAAACAAGGGGTGAGTTCAGGTGTTCCGGAAGGGTAAGCAACTCCTGCTCCACGCGCGGCACCAGTCGTGTCACCTATATTTCAATCCGGGAAAATGTCTAATTCGATAAAAGTCGTAAGCGGTAAAAGAAGGACGAGATCAAATGAAATATTAATAAATATTTAGTGAAATAAAAGGACCTTCGATTAAGGCTTCGTGGAACAAAAAGGTTCGGCTCGGCTAAGAACCCCTCAGTGTTCTTTCACGACAGGTGCCAAGATTAGGCCAAGTTTGAAGCTGTGTAGCAGCACTTGGTTACGTATCAATGTAGAAGATTCTTAATATGGATTTGAAATAACAATACCTCAACAAACAACCACAATATGTATAAAGGTTAAACCATTTCACGCCATTCTTCTATCATTTCCATAGTGTTGCTTATTCATTCTATACACATCATTCTCTTGTCATATGTTTTTGATCCGGGTTAAAGTAATTACGCCATTGACCAGTAAGCCATATACTCAAATCTTCAAAATATTCTTTAACGACAATCAATTCATTAAAGGAACACTGCCAAAAGAAGATCCCTTAATAAATTTCACACTTCAATTATCAATCTTCGAAATGAAGAAAAAATACGTTAAAAATATACACCCTATGACCTTATCCAAGAAAATCAGAGAAATAATGGTCAGACAGCTATTGAATTTCGATTGACATTGTTCTTAAGTAAAATCTATATAGAGTAAAATTGTGTCAGTGTCTTGGTGATGGATAGGGAAAATTTAATTTCCTGAGACAAGTGGGATTACTTGATTCCCCGACCAAATTTACAGTTCGTAATCTTTTGATTTATAAGTAGGTAACGCTTAAGCCAGCTATGACTTTTGCTGTTGTATTGGCAGACTGAAAAGTACAGAACCAGTTTACTTGCGGGTGTCCGGTGGTCTCTTCCTGGGTACATTTGTAACCGGACTCTCTCCTCAACCAATGAAAACTGGCCCCCACCATATGACAGAAAGATTGTCGAGTGTGGCGTTAAGCAAAACAAAAGTACAGAAAGGCACAGTTTGCACTGACACAAGTACAGATGTCATGAAAACATTAAATGAATATTCATGATTTAAATCTCATTAATTAGTCGATATATAATCAGACTGATAAACATTTGTCGTTTGTCTTAAACATGTTAAATACCGTCAGAATGTGGACGTGGTAAAATAAGAGGGACCAGCTTTATCAGGAAACTGTGAAAATGACAACCTTTGGCTCCAGACACACTGACCTGACTGACCCCCGTCCAGAGCACGAACTTACACAAGTATAACTGCATTCATAATTAAGGAAATGACAATGATTCAAATCATTTGTGAATCTATTTAGACAAAAGTTTGATAAGCAAACAAATGAATCATCATGTCCCAACAGTTGTAAACAGAGTTTCTCTTTTGTTATGTGAAATGATAAAATAGCTTTATAAAACCTAATTAAAAACATTCTCGACTAGGAAAACGGTACTATAAAACCAGACTTGTCAACCTTAACAAATCACTATGGGGCAAATTTCAACCTCACATGGTTCAGACTCTCAATTGTACAAAGAAGTAATAGGAAAACTGAAGTTTTCAATGTGGGAGTTATGCGAATGTAGGCTACATGAGAATTTATCAAAATTATTCACAAAATCAGGAAGTTTCTCTACTTATTGGGGAGACTTTGCAAGTACAATTATGTGAAACTGACCAAAGTACTGAAATATACCTTGGTAGTTTTAGTAAATATACTTGACGGATATTAAATCTTATAATATGGAATCAATGAAATACCTCGTGACATGTAGATTCATTGTTGTGCACCACGACATATTTCGATTATTTTAGAATCGCGTGATATGGTCAAATTAAGTGACCAATTAGATTTCCGTATAAATAATTAAGGTGTATCAGTTTCTTATCATTGAAATTGACACCGAGTATTCCAATAAAACTTCTGTCACAGGTACTGATGTGTGGGCAGAAAGAAATATTTTCACTGATAAAAAATATTGTTCCGAAATGAACACCACTCACGTATACGTGGACTGTACACATAAACTACAAACTTGACTTCATCTTACGACTGACTCCCCTTATTTCATCGATGACCCTTATTTGATGTGACGTCATGCTGAAGACCCTTTACTGTTTAGGATCAAATCGGCAGCACAGGTAAAAAATCTGTATAAGTTTTACGCCTCCATGATATGAAATAGTCAAGGGGAGACGCCGTGTCTCAGTGATGAGCATGTGTGCCTTCTGGCCGTGGGGTCGTGTTTTCGAATCCGCTTTGGTTGCACTTTCCCTGTCCTTCAGACAATACAGGAAAAACTGAGGTATAATGTCAAAGAAGGTGTCGGCAAGTTAAATAACCCCCGCTGTTCATTGACAATCAAAAGTGCCGTTCATTGGCATTGGTGACATCTCCATATCAGAGAAAGATTCTTGGGTTGGACATGAATCAACCAATCGACCAAACAACCAACTCATATAAATGTTAAAAGAAGCATAAATCACAAGTTCAGCAAAACACATAAAACAGTACTGAGTAATCTCTGATTCATTTCAATATCAATCTGCAGCATGATGCATTCTCAGATGAAGTAACAATGTAATTAAATTACCTGCTTTTTAATTAACGAACGGTTGTAAAACTTTGGGATTTGAAAAAGAGTCAATATTTATCATAAGGCTATAAGTGGTTGTTACCAATAGAATCATGTTGACATAGAGAAGGTTTTATGTAAAATTCTGTGGAATGTAATTTTCAATGTTTGATAAATTCTTCAGTTTTTCGTGCAAAGTTAACAAACAACTCATTAAACTGAGGAAGTTCAAATTTACCACGATTTCAAAATAGAGTAAGTAAAATAAAATGATTCATGAATGATTCATGAAATTTCTAAAGCAAATTAAAGTTAATTATCCGAACTAGTGACATTTACGTTTATATTGAGAGGAAATTAATAAGCCCTCAGAGACGAATACACTACGCGACAAATCAGGCAAGTTTAAGTGACGGCTTTAATTGTTCTGTAATCGTTAGGGGTGAAGCTAACTCCAAACACAGCCTGGAGTCGCACGTTTGAAGACAGTTGTCTTTCAACATATTGAGTACATCTACAGAAAGCAATCAAGCTCTTCCTTTCAGGTTGCAAATTAATCAATTACTCAACATAAAAAGTAGTCATTAGCACACTTGCTGATAAGTACCCGTTTTACCAATTAAGTAATTAGGCACACTTCATCGAACAACTAAGCTCTCGACTCTCAGAACACCTGCTGTTAGGAGAGATTCTTAATTATCCTCCTTCTAAATACTGGAAGACTGGCAAGGAAGCTGATTAAAAACAGATGTACGGAAAAATGCCGCAAACCAACATCATGCTAAAACACTAGGTATGTTTGATTATAGTAAATGCATTAAAATTACGTGTGATGCCTCTCGTATAGTCAGTCCGTATGGCGATTCTTCTACGCTGCCATTTACCCTGCTGTGATACTTGTTTGTACATACTTAAAGAAAGTGCAACACGTGAAACGCACGAGGGTGTTAACTTGGGGATACAGATTATGTAATATATACGTGCTAAGCATATGTTTTGATACCAATGCTTTGTAGTTTGTCCATACAAAGGTTTTTGAAAAAAAAATTGCACTGGCGTTTTACATAACTGAAATATTTAATTGGACCAAGCTTATTGCTAAGGAAGGGAAAAGATATGAAAGACAAACGTGTGAACTTGCTTCAAAGTGATATACTCCCTTACCTTATATTCGAAAATAGTCACAACAGCAAAACTGATATAGATATATTAAATTTTGTATTAGAACATTTATTTGCTTTTGATTATAATATTCATTATTCGAAATGCTTTATTAAAAGTTTGTATTTTAATTGATAGTTCCCTTCCTTGTCTCTTTTTGCAATGGACGCTATTTGGTTGAAGCCCGTGTTCATACTATTTCCATCCTGAAATGCTATTTTTATCAATTCGTCTTCTTTCTCTGGCAATGTAAATTAAATGTGTTGGTTCCATAACATGTTGTTTCCTTCTTCTAACCCCACTCCTAAGCATCACCAAGTAGAGCCGGGGTACCCTTGACGCACCATGTCAGTCCGTCTGTAGATGTACATTTGACATTGCAATTCCAAATACGCTGCATCAATTGCAGGCAAGAAGGTGTTGTTTCATTATAATTATGACCCGACCGTTTGGACTTGGATTTTGCCGTCCACATGCCTGTTACACATATCATTAAAACCCGCCTTATGAATTCATATCAATATATAATTAAATATTCAACCTATAGATTTGCAAGGAGTAGACATGTTGCTTTTGTACTCTTTTAATTAGTAATAACCCTTAGGACTTAGATATTTATTGTTTGATCTTTGTGATGCTGTAAGTGTGATTTGTTCCATCTCGGAATGCTTTAGCTTTGTGATTTCCATAATTCCGTTTTAACATTTTATATGTTCATGTAGAGTACTTACTCTCATTAAGCGTTCCTTTTATCAACCTCCGTAAAAGTGTCATTTTATCGAATACTAGTTGTTGTTGCGGCTTGTAAGCGTCCCATTCGAGACTCATTCAATAATGTGGGGATACCACCGAATATCAGTCGAGAGCTTTGACTCTGACGTATGGAAGGCACCGTGTCATTGACGAGTGAGAGAGTCCTTAGCGACACCAGTCCTGGTTGGACACTGCACCTTGGCTTTTAATGTCTCATGACAAGAACCGGAAAAGCCAGCCACCTCTACAAAGGTTCACCTAATCATACATGTATTCGTGTATATAAATATAACCGATTCGCTGAGAAAAAGTAATTTGCCGTGGACAACTAAAGGGGTCCATGATTTTAAATCATAAATAAATGAAAAAAAATATAATGCGGCTAATTAAGTTACAATTAAAGTAAATTATTTAATGAATGAAATTACGTATGCGAAAGTTATTAATTTTGTCGAATAAAACTTCTTTGACGTTCAAGTTCCCATTGCGAGTATGTCCTTCATGAATGTATACTTTAATATAGATAAAGCGCAGTTTATAAGAAATCGGTTAAGGTAATTACTGTGTCATATAACATAGAGAAAAACAAATCTTGTTTACTTTTACATAGCAGTTGCATTACATAAATAACTTGCACACAAATATTCCAAGTATTTATCGTGTCTGCTTTTACTGCAGGTGTTAAAAGGAATTGAATATGTAATTAAGATCGGTGACGGCCCTGTCTCTTCTATTTGTATCCATGGCGGATGTTAATTACTGTTGCGTGGGCATTCGGCAATGATACATATGTATGCATGTTTGCTTTTGGATTTAAACCCCTACTTCTGTAATAGATCCTAATCCTTTCTTTGTTACACTGACATGTAGGTCGTCGGATGTTATATACAATAACCACCATTAAAACCCATCTGAAATTCAAACTCAGAGATTTGTATCGTTAGCACAAATTAATGACTTAATTCTAATCCCACTTTAAACGCGATAAACGCCTTTTTTGCATGACAACGTGGTGAAGATCTAAGACATGCTATCCCGCTGTATAAACTTAACCACAGGTCTGGCTTTTATTGTAAAGGTCATATATTTCTCTACATTTGTCAAAACAAAACAAAAAGGTTAAAGTTTATCGCCGATTTAATCAATTTCATCCGAAAAGTTTTTGCAGTAACTTGTGTTGGTAAATTGGTATAGTGCACAGTTAATTTGGAATGTTGAGGTTCTTGTGGTTGTTGAATCGTCTTGATAGAATTTGAAGAGAATTAGTGTCCAAATATGTTTAAACTTAATATGACTGTGAACTCTAGGCTGGTGTGACAGGTCACCAGGGGAAGCTTACTCCTCCATGGCACCTGATCCCGACTCATGGTTTTCAGAGGTCCGTGTTTGTCCAATATTAACCAAATTTATCTATATTGCCTCCAGATTCTTCTGGCAGTTGATACCATAGTAGCTGAGATTTCCATTTGAATACATCTATTTATCATGAGTAATAACACCATCAGGCGATTGCCGTAACCGAGTGGTTAGCATTTTCAACTACGAATCGAAGGGTCCGGTATCGAATCCGCGCAGCCTTCAATGTCTTTCGGATGAGACAGTAAAAACCGAGATTACAGGTCACAGTTCGTGTTGGCATGTTAAAGAACCCTCCCTGCGCATGCCCTACGGCCAGCAGTGCCGAGCATAGGCAAACTTTGTCGCCCTTCACCGGTACACGGTGACGTCTCCATATGAGTGAAATATTCTTGAGTGGGTCGTTAAACAACAATACAACAACAATAATAACACCATCAAAGTAATATAGAACTTACTGCAATATGTCAAAATATGCTTACCGCCTAGGCCACTGTTGATAAATCTATGCATAAGTCATTCGTTTTTATTTGCTCATAAATACTTTAATACAAGCCCTATATATGAAGGATCAGCCACGTTTGCTTCTGTACACAATAAAGCTTATATATACGACTGAAAAATCAATCAATGTACAGAACGAGAATCCTAATGTTTAGAAAGAATAAGAACTACATTAGTAGGTTTCTCCATCTCAGTTGATCTCAGTTGATAGTAATTTTAGTGAATATATAAAATTTTGTACGTTGTGTCAGCTTTGTCAGTATTTTACCCCACTTTCAACGATTTTTTTATTCCTATCGTGGCAACACCATGCGGAAAAAGACGCCATAAAATGTCTACCTATACCTATGCTGAGGACACCATCCCTGACAGCTGGGAAATCCCCACATGCTGATATCTAATATGGCGTGGAATCCCCCGTTTTTACTGTCTTACATTAAGTACAGGAACACTTAGACGCGTCTCAATTGAGACGTCAGCGCCAGTACTGTAGATCCGGTTTTAATGGCGAGAATTTTATTTTCGCGTATTTACGTGAGATCACTTGATCGCGAAAATGAAATTCTCGCTAAATATTCTAACCTAAAATTAGCAAGGGCCATTAAGCATAAACTATTAAGTAAACATTCACATACGCGAAAATATAGTGTCGGGAACAATTATGCAACTACTGATTCGCCAAAATAATGTCCCGCGAAAATTTCTGGATTTACAGTACTTCTCCCCACCCCTTCCCGGTGAAAAGGACAGGACTTATGGATAATCTAACCTCTGTCCTTATCTGTCAAGCTGTTAGCCATTTGAATATTCACTATTTACACAAAAATTGTATAGATTAGGAACTTTTGATATGATACATAGTTAGTACAGAAATATGCTGAAATAAACATTTACGTGAGAGAGATACTCAAATTAATTTGAATATTTCAAAATAAAATGTTCGGGGGATAAACATTGTTCAAGATAATGATAAACAATGCTACTTATCACAGAAGCCGATCGTTAGAGGATGTTTATGGGCTATCAAAATATAAGTTAGTAGTCTTTGATGTTAAATAAAGAAAACGCGAAGCGGTTGCGGGTAATTTGTGACACGCAATAGTATAGATTTACGAATGTTTTATAGTTAATTATACGGGCAGTTTAGCGTGACACGATTGTATGAAGCTTACATTGGGAGGAATGTAGGCATCTATTTATTTCTGAATGACATTTCATTCATACTTACACAGGACTTGTTGGCATAAATACCACAAAGCATGTCTGGATTGATCACGCCTTTTATGTCTAGTGTTAAATTTTGTGTTCGACCATTTAGCATGTATTGTTGTTGATTGTTGTGACGGACTTAAACTGGGAAAGAAGTGTCAAGTATACTGAAAATGGAGTAATACAAGTATATCTCAACCGGAAATCATCGATACTTTTGTAGCAATTGCTCTGTAAAGGTAAGTTACCATAAGACTTCGACGTAGTTCTTTTAATTGTGTCATTAGTGATACTTTATGGATGAGAAATACTCTAGGATTTCTATGAGTAACCGGTTCCCGTTAACGTGAATTTAATTGAATTAAGTTTGAAAAACTATGAGAATGCGAAAAAACGAGGAGGCATAATGCTGAAATGTTTATGCTTTTCAGGGATTATCAGCATGTATTTTGTTAGTTTTAGTTTGTCTTTTTGTATATTAAATAAAAAAAAGTGAATCATTAATTTTGGACCCTGGTTTAAAGTGAATTATGTATCGGACAGTTGACATCAGTTTTTTTAAATACTAGAGCTCTTAATGTACTGTTATACTGTTATGTACTTAATTTTGGTGGCCCGTTATATAAATGTCTAACAAGGAACAAAGTTAAATTTCTAATAAGAATCGACTATTGATGTATTTTACGTTAATATATTCTTCTTCTTCTCTTTTTGTTCCTTTCAATTCATCGTTTATTCGTTCTATTGTTTGAAATATTCAAGTGTACGATTTTTCATCTTCACCTCTATTATCCGAGCCCCTGAATTTACCCCTCTTTCCTATTTTTTTTTTTCTTGTAAATAAGTCCTATAATGTGGGGTTTCCCTGACATAGTTTCATTCTTACTTTTATACATAAAATGCCCTTGAAAATAACATTACAAAGAAAAACCGAACAAAATAAAAACAAAAAAATGAAAGTGGATAAAGTTTATCCAGTGCTTTAATAATAGCCTTGCTATATATCAGCATGTGTATTAGGGAAGCCGACATGTACATGCAATAAAACTGAAAACAATTTATTACCGAAGACTGAACGATCAGCGAGGGTAATTTGGTATCAACTTTGGAGGTATTGTTGGCAGAATAGTGCATTGAGTTCAGATTTTGATGCTTTGGACAACTGCAGTTTTTAATTCCACATCATTTCTGTGTGTCGGGCGTAATGTCATGGTTTAAGAACGTGTTACAAAGTAGATAATCTTTCCATTACGATAAAAGCAAATCTCCAGCAGGGCTTCTCGCATACCTGTGACGAATTATCCAAGTGAATATAACAATAAATGAAATACATTTACATTGGCATGAAACAAATTGTGGATGACTCAAATTCTAGGAGTTCTTCATTGGTGAAACTGATACCGACACGTGGGTTTTTGTGTTCCTACAATATAAAGCTCAAGAGGAGAGTAGAGTTTATTTCATCATTAAAGTTTTTTATTCCGGGTCACCACAAGGTGATGTATGTGGTTGTACTAATGAGTAGATTTACTTTTATTCCCTGATGCTGTGAAGAAACTATTTTTATTAAGACAGCTCGGACGACTTGAATATTTTCATAAGGTATGATACCTCTGATTTGCTTTTCTCAATGTTGGTGTGTTTCAGTTCGTGAGACATATCCCTTAATATACTGCTGTTGGGGTTCCCGTGTCATAGTCGGTGTCGATACATTAGAGACACCTTACTATGTAATTGCTCCAAGTGTCGACTATATGTTGACCAAGTTTTACTGGCCTCGTATGTATAGTGATACTGAGTGGTACATTATAACCTGTGAAATATGCCGAAAGTCTAAGGACCAAGACACATCACAATGCTGTTCCCCTGAAGTCCTTTCTTCCTTCGTTCTAGTAAACGGTTAGCGATAGGACATTGTGCAATATGGGTTGTCCCTTCGAACAAGTAATTTAAGTACCGGTTATTAGTCGTGGGATATCTGTTTAAATACAATACCAGTGTTAGCTATTATACCATTTATTTGTAATGGAAATTTAAATCAAGCTGTACCACTTTTTGCCCCTAATCCTTCAAAATAACAAAATAATACAGTAGAAAAATTTCAGCTAATACAAATTATACATTTCCTTACTTAAAATAATAAATGAGGTGTTAGCATTATACGTCTACCCGTTATTAACCATTTTAAACGGTGTAAACCATTGAAATAATAGCCCACACTTAAGCATGCATTTGTCTGTTTTTATTAGCAATTTAGTGTTGACGGATTTAGATTATAAGATTATGGCAATAAAGAGAATTGTGATTGTAGATAATTCAGGGTTCAGTTGCTATGTATAGTCGTAATTGCTCGGTCACTTCACACCCTGCACGCATCTTCTGATAAAACAGTATTTGTGCTATTTATGTGTTCATGTTTGTTAAATTGATGACTCACTCAAACTTCAAAGAATGATTATTGTCTAAATGTCTCGTTAATGTTGCTTTTCCGCCATTGACAAAGTATGCACTTTTGGTGATGTTCTTTAAATAAAAGATATTATAAGTTTTCTTATCAATCGTTATCGCAACGGTTTCGGCAGCTTGAGGAGTGGAGGCTACATTTCCCTACAGTTCATATGACCATAGTGATCGGGGGCCAGCTCCCGACAAGGACCAGTAGCCCGCTATGGTGTTATTTCGTATTTTATACACAGCAAAATCAGCATTGGCAACAAGTTGTTCGTAAAGACAACCTGGCCACGATGATCGTTGTTGAAATCGCCAACATTATCGTACCGTTTATGTACAAATCAACCTCTATACAAAGACAACCTACCTGTAAAGGCCAATTTTCTTGGGTCACGTAGGTCTTTATATACAAGTTCTACTGAATTTAGTTACATTATCTCTTTGGAATGAATTGAGAAAAAATGAACATCAATTCGTATATTATCTTAAAAAGATATAGAAGTCTACGTATAGTCCACTACTGGTCCTATGCCAGTATTGTTTTGACAATCAGTTCAGATTGATGGTCTTTCCTGTGAAGTGGTTTCCTTAGTGATTTTATCCTTGAATAAACTTGCCCGGATCAAGGGGTTTTCCAGTGGGTCGATATTTACCGGGGGGGGGGGGGGGGGGGGGGGGGGGGGGTCAACTTGTAAAAAGGAAAAACCTAGCTAATCCTGTTGAAATGAGAAATGTGAATTTTCTAATAATTGACCAATATTGGTATATATTTTGAAAATTCCAAGAGGGTTCGGACCACCTCGACCCACCCCTTCTAGATCCGCGCATGTTGAGGTTTCACTGTAGACTGAATATTGAAATTCCACGAACACCACCACCGATACTCCAACGGAAGTAAGTTTATAATGAAATACAACAAATACTCCATCCATCATATAGGCTGTCGACCACTTCCCGTTTGTTCATATTTCATCTTCTAAACAGATTTCTCCTGCTGTTCCTGTAAGATTATGCTAATCGGTCCGGTGCAAAACTGTGGCGAAAAATATATTAAATATGTTTATGTTATTGGACAGAAGTTTGTACACCCCTACGAAACACCTTAGATTTGCTTTGTGCAAATATTTCCAATGAGAAACTAAGTATATGATAAGATCTTATTCTGTGTAACCAAGGCACAAATCGAGATGCTGTCTCGTCCCGCTGTGTTGTTTTAAGATAACCCTACAATGACTCTATCTGCCTAATATTCTTTTGTATATGTAAACCTTATATATAAAGAGGTACTGAAGCCGATGCATGGTGAGCGATATAACATAATAAATATTCTATTGTATATAAAGTGCAACAAAAATCAATTTCATAATTTTCTTTTATGTTTTTTATAAGATTTGTTGACAATAGTTATGTAACTTCACGGAATTTTTTATATCATAGTTTTCCTAGACTGTTGTTCTGTTTTTTAAAACTGTCTTGTAGTAATTATGGGTTTTGTTGTTTGACGCCTCACTCCAGAATTTCTCACTTATACCGGGGATCAACAATGCTGGTGAAGTGCGCCAAATTTGATCTTTGCTCAGTACGTATGATTATTGAGCAGTGAGGGTTCTTTAACGTGCCTACACCGACTGTGAAACGGGACCTCGGTTTTTACTGTCTCGTCCGAAGAACAAGGAAAGCAAACTGCAGCTGTAAATCGAGGTCTTTTCGTTTTCATATAATTACAGTAAGTTCTGTTGCACTTACCGGCGAAAATATTTTGATTGCATATGGCGTTCTTGCACGATTCCACATACTTTGTACATATTTTATCCTTTCATGTAAATTCGGAAAAAAAATGACCTAATGATTCAAATTCAAAATAAAATTACCGATTCGGGGGGATAAATTTGCACTAAAGTTTCGGGAACAACAATACATTTTTTAAACTAACCTACCTAATCTACCTACTACCTAAATATTACTTCTGTTTGAACTTGCAATCTTTAATAATCTGTGTTATCATTTAAGTACAATGTAAGTACACGTGTATATGATAACCATAAATCTACTAATGTCCATCATCATGACAGCTTTCTTGTATCGATATTTGAGAATCCCAAACACATTCACAAACCAACATTCAGTTTCTCATGTACATCAGTAATAGAAAAGATGTTTAGAATTTTTAGCAAAAATAGTGTTTCTATGTTCAGACACAGCCTTCTTCAGTGTCAAATATTTCTGCTTGTTTTATACTCGCAGCATCAACTGACATGTAACTCAGATGCAAATCGTACACGCTTGGCAAGGGCTTAGTTTGTGTGTCATGTGTAACATGTAAAATGTGTCATATGGCATGGAGTAACATGTTTTGATGTTCGCCGAGCAACTGGAAGTCTTATTCAACTACACGCTTTACGTGTTCGGCATTTTTGTATTATTAGATAAGCAGATTGATGATAAAGATGTAATGGATCTCTGCTCTTTATCATGATAGTTTTATAAAGGTTTAATACGTTCATGATAACTTAACTCCACGAATATTTGACATGTAACTAAAACGATCCCCTGTTCTGCTGTCAGTTCGCTTCTAGTCATCTAAAACAGACGATATCAAAGAAACGCGGGAATACTGGAATGCTCAGTCAGATCCGATCAAGTTTGATTTACCGAGAAAGATGAATTTGTTTGCGATAAAAGTAATCAAAAACATCTCTCTTGTCCTCTTTTCTTGTACGCTTATTTGCACATCAAAACATCCTTTGAACTAGATATATTGTTGTAAATTATGTCTTTATATTATATAATTTCTGTCTCGGTCTGCGTATTTTGCATTGCTTATACATTTATATTGTTTTGTTGGAATGTTTCTGCTATCTGCTCATTTAATTATTTGGTCTTCATTCATATCCAATGTACTAGCGCACTCTTAACAGTGTATGTGGACTTTTATAATGTAAATGTGTACCTTAATATTGCTATTTTAGTCAGAGCATTGCCATATTATCTCAAAGTCGGTCATTGACTGCACTGCAACCTTACATGTAATTGCCAACTGTTACTGCTTTTAGTAGCAGTGCAGGGACTTTTACATATTTCTTTCTTTAAAGTATTTACAGTATGCATACCATATAACATGCACTGTCATTTTGAATTTTGTGTTACTTTCAGAAACATCCGTATTAATCAGACCTGGATTTCTCGAGGAAGAATAAAACAAAATTTCGACTCAAGTGTTAAAGACACAATTTCGACACGTCTGACATTTTTCTCGAAACTATTTGATAAGTTATCAATAATATGCATGACAATTCAGAATTGTGTAGAAATGTTGACTTCCGATGTTTTCGTGATATCCGGGCCTTGAACTCGTTTTATAGCAACTCAAACAGGCCGAGCTCGAACCCGAACACTAACTTTTTTTGATTATTTAATTTCATTACGTTGTATTCTATCATCTGCACTGAAGTGTAATCAGAGGGATGAAATCAATACTGTTTGATAGCTAGGTCAATAGAACGCCTTTGGTCAATATCTTTACTCGCTGATAAATAACCTTACTACCTGACCTCGGGAAATGGCTATAAACTTTACCTTATTACTATTATTGATTTATTGGAAGTACAAAAAAACTTCTTACATGCTGTTTGGTATAATAGATAGCATTTTCAAGTGCGTATATTTCTCCAGAGTGTAGATGTCTCTACAGTCATTTTCTATTATCATGTGATATGTTTTCCTCCCCTCCCCCTTCTCACTTGATGTAATATTCTGCTCTTTCCCCTCCCTCTCCTCTCTCATTTTCGGTCTCATGCTTTTTTTTTTTTGTTATTATCCCGTGTGATTGTCTGTACCCAATCCTGTATGTTTTTTTCTCCTGTCAATTCCTCTCTGAGGATCCTTTTTGGTTTCTGTCGTCTCGTATTTCAGTCTTTTAATTTGTTCGCTTGCATTTTCCCTCTCTCCTAGACGATAACCGGAAATATAAACAACAGATTCAGTCAAATACGGCTTCTGACAAATGCATCTGAATTGTTCGCTGTTCATATGAATGCATAATTTTGAAAACAAATTTTACCTTCTTTCTTTCTCAGTTTCATTTAAGATATTTCAATATTTTGTTTCCATCTTATCAAGGCGTCTTTTCGTGTATTTTTTTATTTTTTACGGGGAGTATCCATCGATTTATTTCTAATCCATTGTAAGTCCGATTTCAATTCTTCTGTACGCAGATTATATATTATATATATTATTATTTCATATTATACTATGTTACTGTTCATCTTTTAGACAAACGCAATATTGCAATATTGTAAATAGTCTGTCCTTCTAGTTCGTCAAAGTTATAACTCCATTATTGTTTCTCATGACAACAAAGAAACTTAGGATGAATGATAATGGCTTAGTCTTATGATGGCAAAAAATTCCGACTGACGTCTGTACTGTTGATGAAACGAATAGTTGTGGAAACAGAATCGTTATAAAAAAACGTCACAAACCATATGGCATTCTATTTCACTTTTGACCGATTTTAGGATTAAGCTGGATAGATAACAAAGGGGAAATTGAATCATTCTTGTTATAATTATCTCAAGCATTTAAAAGGTAATGAATAAAAACATGTATACCGTGACAATTTATTGTTTTATACTTTTTGTTATTACATTTACGGGATGAAAGTACAAATTTAATCACTTTAGAATAGTTAATTCCGTTGTCCCTTCGTGATTTGACTTCCATGCTATGACAAAAGACCCTTTATCAGTACAGCACCAAATATAATATTCATTGTCATACATATGTTTGTTATGTCCACCGACTTTCATTTGAAACATTATCCTTTTCTGTACTCGTGTTTATACGTATCATTGAGACATGTCACGACGACCACCCGGAACACCTAGTTCATCGTACAATACCTCATAGTTTTTCTTAATTGATTTTTAACATACTTTAATCCAGATGTTGCAACTGAAACACGTGTTATTTTCTCAATATAAACAAGATAAGAGATCTGTACAACAAGAATCCTTATGCTTTCATCATATCTTTGCTTTTCTCCGGTCGATGGTAAAAGTCAGATGTCTGAATTAAGTGATGCTTTATCTACATGCTACTTATTATTCATTGTCAAATTGAATCAATAATTGAGTTTGGCGCAGTCATTTTTGTGACTTATCCGATACATAAACAGATTGTACCAGTGCGTTGACATAGTTAAGGACAAGACTGCAACTTTTATGAGCTGATCTGTATTAGATTGCATATAATACTAGACCTGATTTTTGACATTTTATGAAACCCGTATAGAAGAGTTTTATGCCTACTTCTGACATAATTGCCAGTGAAAGCCAGTTTTTATCAATCAAGAAACAACTAGTGATATAGTTTCCTATCTATGACGTCACGACGCTTAAGATACATAATGCATAACGTCATATTATTAAAGTTTATCATTTAATCTGGATAGATTCTAGTTTGTATCCGACTGACAGATTTAATATTAAAAACAAATGTGACATGCCCTGTTGTCATAGGTACGCGACCATCTAAATGTCATTTCAAATTATTCAACATCATTTTACACAAATGAAACTGATATACCATTTTGTGAGTGAGAATGTGGATGAGAAATATAAGGTACTTTCATTGTTGTAACAGTCCATTACATGTACTGTTCTTCATTGGCGAATTCCACGTCTTTGTACAAAATTTCTAGTCTAGCAAGTCGTCAATCTAGACTACCTTCTTTGTTTCTTCGTTGGGATTTCTCTACCCTTAACTCATTACAATTAATGTTTTTACTATTCTTCTATCATGTTGGATGTTGTATGAGTCGATAATAGTGTTTGCTCTTACATCCTCACATCGCCATTACATAACAAGTCTTTTATAGCTGCAGCTTTGTTATCGAGATGCTCTCTTGTTTAATTGCGCGCCATCCAATCCAGTTAGCCCGGTGATTTATGACAAGATATGATTTATGACGTAAATATGATCTAATTAATGAGCCTTGAACTAAAAACCATAATTGTTGTGAGCGAAAAAGGGATAAAAAGCCAATAATCAATTTCTTATTGTGCACTCTAAGTACTCGGAATCGTTTTGTCTTAGATAAGATGGAGTATAGATGATGGTTTTATTGTGTCTAACGGAAATGGAGCCGTAGAGATTAGATAAATCTATGTGGGGAATTAATTCTTGACAAAATGACGGTGCTACATTTAGATTATCCTTTTCCGGAAAATTCTTGACAGTTCAAGGAAACAGAATGAATGCTTGACTGTGATATGATAATTTTGTCCAAATATGATATTGGTAGCTGATACATATGTCGTTTTCTGCATCGATTCAGGTTATGTTGAACGACGGATCAAATATTTAATCTGATGTAAATGTACGTAATATCAACAAAAAGTAAGGTATTAGTTTACAGCATGTGAATACACACGGACAATTTTACTGATAAAGATCAATAGTGAAGTTTTAAGAATCAATTACATAATTACTGATATTGGACAATGAGCTGCACTCATTTAATAAGCAATGAATGTTTAACTTGTTTGTCGTGAGATAGTCGTGTTGTCATTTAACTCACTCACGCAAATCACATGCAGACATTACCAAAAAAAGGGCCTGTGTAGACTTAATAGATTGGCCTATGCTCGGTCCTTAGGGTCACCTAAAGTATACATATAATTAAATTGTCGCCATCGACAGCGACACTGACCTTAGGTAAACTGTCTCATCCGAAGGACTGAAAAGACCTTCCAGGAACTCGAACCCTTGAACACAAAAGCAAACAATCAAACGCAGAGTAACGAAATTGACCAGGGACAGTAATGATTAAAGTTAACTCTGAATTATGACGTCACTTTTCCAATGGTTGGATTGGAGGTGTCCTGTTTAGCTGAGAAAATTAAGTAGATCGTTCCTTGGCTCAGTGTATCAGTACCTTCCTCCAACGAACCCCTTCAACCATTAGAAAAAGAAAAAAGTAGAGTTTTTTACATTTTCATGATATCAAATTCTTTTTTTAAAAATCATAAATTTGTTTTAATATTAATATTGAATATTCTGAATGCATTACTGTCAAAGGTATATGGACTTTTCAATTCTGAGAAGCCAGAAAATAACATTTCACTTCAATTATCGGTTTTAATTTATAGACTCCGTGTCGTCATTTTAATGGAAAACTAATAAATTCGGGATTAAAACAAATCCCACAACAAAAAATTGCAAATTAAAATATCACCACCAGTCGTCACTGTAACATGTTACCTAAACCCAATCCTGCCATGGTATCAATCATAAAGACAACTGCCGACAAATACATTTTATAATGAGTCAATTATGTTGCAGATTAGTCTAAATTGTAGAGAAACCACAATGAACACTACCATGAGTTCAATTCACCGAGTGCATCCGTTAGAAAGATACTGCACTGCACTGTTACTGACTGGTGTGCTGTCTTTATGACAATGGAATGGCAATACATAGGTCCGGTAACCAGACTATGTTATCAAAGAGCGATTTTATGCACCCTTATTGATCAGTTTAATCAAACCACCAATGGCTGAGAGGATCAAACTATACATGTAAAATTCATTGTTATACAAGAGAGAATATCAGCAAGTATGACTTTTCCTCTTTCATTGGCCCTGAATGTAAGATAAGAACAAAAATACTTATTCGACATATCTCAAATGAAATAAGAAATGCACTTGGTTAATTTTGTTTTTACAACCCCCTCATCTGCAACTGCCACTGGCAATGTTTGTAATTATTTTCTACTTCCGTTTGTTATCATAGATAGAGCACCGCCTGACCTTGATTGCTAAACCCTAGGAGTATTGAATGGATATTAACAATACATATAATGCTAACAATTCTAAAAATGGCGTTTTCCTTTCACATTGCTCGGCTATTTATGTGAACATTTTGTGAAAAGAAACGTTTTGTCATTACATGAGTATTCTGTGAAGACAGCAGCGACCTTGTTATGAGGCATTGCTGTATAGATTGAGCTCTACGTGCACGCTATACAGATATACACGCAGATAATCTTACGAGTTCCTTGAGATTCCTGGCCCGATATCCGAATGAAAATTCTGAATTATGACAAGTATTCAGCATTAATTCCATTTACTGTAAATGCATAGGAGCAGAAGACGATTCCAGTAGATTTTGCTTATATATTTATGGGACAGTTCTTATCTGGCTGTCCGTGATCTCGTGATATTAAGCCGGTATCTAGAACAGGGAATTCTCTCGTTATTAGCATTCACCATTTTATTGGGTTTTCTATAGTTAACATTAAGTGGCGAATAATCTCCGTTTGTCAGTAGAATACTAAATAAAATATTTTGTCACAGATTTATTGTTCTTGTAGCAAAAATGTATGCCTTCTCTAGAAGACTCGCTACTTGATATTCTTAGATTTGTGTGGAATTATTTTTGTATGTTTTCTTTCTTTATCCAAGTATGACAATCTTAAAAGGAACATAAGAGAAAAAGAAAGTAAAGCAAGCCATGCCATGTGAAGGAATCGAACTGGGAACCAATCAGTAGTAAGACGGTCGCCTTTAGCACAAAAAGAAAATGCATAAAGTCGCCAAAATAAAAAAAGCATATCTTAATAAAATCTTGATTTTTTCTTCAACACTTTCTGATATCAGCAGTTGTTTGCCATATTGAAAAACTGGTTCTTTAAAACAAAACAATTATTAATGAAAAATGAAATCATAAATTTCTTGGTTCGAGTACGAAAAATGTTATCAACCAAACTCATCAATTCTCGTCGAATTTAAACTACGATAATCAATATGACAGCACTTGGTAAACTAATTGAGAGACATTGAACGTATTTCCACGTTTCTGAAAGACGAATGGGTTGCTGGAATTCGAGTTGTGCTGGCGTTGCTAAGATTCTGTTTCGGTATTTTGGGTTCTCCCCCACTGTGCACTGATGAAAACAAGACAAAGAAGTTCAGAGGGATTTATATCACTGTGTTGACAGGAATTATATACCGATGAACTACCTAAGTTGTTTAGGCATTAACGAGGGTAAAGAAATACTCATTACCTCCTTTGAATCATGTATTGTGTATATCAGTAAACAGTGTTAAATCACAGAGGGCCCTGACTCCTTCCGGACTCCTCGTACTATCCCATTCTATATTCGTATTTGATTATTTCCGTTTGCCCAATTTGTACTCTGAACTTGAATCAGATGAAATTTGGATTTTGTGTGAGATTTTGGAAACCGAGGCCCCGTGTCTAAGAATTCTACCGTAAATCTGCATCAGCGTGATACTACCTCGATGGTATGATTTAAAATTGTGTAAAATTCATCCCAAAACACAATAGAAATCGTGTTCTCTCTCTCTCTCTCTCTCTCTCTCTCTCTCTCTCTCTCTCTATCATCTCTATATCTCTATCAGTATAACATATACCAGAAAATATATATCTATTAATGTGTGTTATACAGCCCAGTGTGGGTTGGGTGCATTCTCCCACTATTCATCAACATCATCCTTTATTTTGTGTTATGCACTTCTCGTTGTGGTTTGTATGTGTGTTATATAAAAATATGATACTGCAAAGGTCAATCTGTTTCTCGTTACCACCTCAACTACTTAGTTTTTTTATTGGTTCACTCAAGAACCTTCACTTGAATGGAGACATCAGCAATGCCGGCGAAGTAACTATGCTCGGCCATTATGACCATTGGGTAGTTGATCAGTGAGGGCTCTTTAACGTGCTGACACCTGTGAAACGGGACCTCGGTATCACAGTTGGTGCTATGTAGGTGTGCTTATAACATTATAAAATATATAGTATTACGCATCATCCCCGCAAATCACTACCTGGTATTTATGATAACAAGAAGTATGATCATGAATTTTTTTGTCTCCCCGTCCTTCTACTTGTCACGTATTTGAAATTTAAATCATAGCAAATAACAACGTTAAAACTATTAATATTCTTCACGTAACATTTAAATGTCTAAAATTAGCATTTCTCTTTTGATAATGCATTTATTTAATTAACAACGAGAAGTTCAGAGGGAGTGAACGTCAGACGAAGCGTAATGGGTCCAGCGATCAAAAGATAGGGACAGGAGTTACCTGTTTTAGGAAGCTGAAATTTTGACCTTTACATTTATAGCTGACATGGCTTTTAAATTATATGACAAATAAAAGTTTACCTGAAATTTATTACACGCCGAGGTAGTAAATAAATTCTTTCTTGTTACCTGTACTAGTTTACTGTTTTAAGGCAAGAAGTTTTACCTGTTAAAACTCCAGATGTACGTATAGTGTCGTACCTAGATCGATTCCTGATTTTTATTTCGTCCTTTTCATTGAACAGTTCGCTTTCATGATCGCACATGAGTTCCTCGTAAAACAAATATCAATCAATATTCTTTGTTGTTGTCTTTTCTTCTAATTCTTCAATCGTTTATACGTTAAGTTTGCTTTCTCTTTTGTTACTTTTACTAATGTTTCCGCTTTTACGGACACTATTAAATTACTCTTCAGATACAGTTTTTTATTCGTTTTACTATTTTTTGTATTTCAGTAAAATGCTAAAAATGCATTCATTGAGAATACTATTTTTTTTCTATACGCCACACTCGACAATTTTTCAGTCATATAGTGGCGACCAGTTTTTTATTGGTAGAGGACAGAGTCCGGTTACAAATAAACCAGGGGAGAGACCACCGGTAAACCGCAAGCACACTGACAAACTTTCTCACATAATCAGTTTAGGTTCCAGCGAGCTTCGAACCCGCACTGACAAGTGGTGAGATACATAGTGATTTAAAGCGCAATGCTCTAACCATTCGGCCACGGAGGCCTCCTCATTGAGGGTATTAGATTCCTAAGTTAGGTCATTGCCTAATTATCTTGTTTGGAGGGTTTTCAATACTTATCGGGTGATTTTATATTATATTTTTTATCTTCCCGATGTGACAATATGAAAACTCAATGACATTCAGTGTATTGAAAACTTTACTAAACTGATATACACTTCCATTGTAAAAGCAATAGAAAGGTACTCGAAATTCCTACAAGAAAGGGGATTCTTACCCTAAATGTATGCTCACGACATTTTTTAGTGGATAAAATGAACGTTTCCCTTGTAATAAGGAAATATGCCGACTCTCTATATGTCTATTTATGTTCTGATAATTGAGCAAAACTTAATTACGTTTTAGTCTAAGTAAGAACTTATACAGAGACTGTGTTGTCTTTATATTTCTCTTTGCTTAGAACGTACTCCACTATCGGAGGAGATATCTTGTATATAATTAGATTCCAACTCAAAGATAAATCCATCAATGAAAATAATATGACTGAAATATTTTCATGTGTAGCGTAAATAAAAAAAAAACAGGGAAACAACTAAATGATGTAAACTGTGGACTGAAATAAATGATTAATAGTATTCGGCTTAAGTCATAATTCTTTGTGAGCATCTTACCATAAACAAACAGGAATACTCTAGCGTTTAGAAAAGATATGTCAATTACCTAAAAAAACTGCAGCAGAATTGATGAAATACCTATCTAGATGTCCTGTCGCTAAGACAGGACAGATCGATCTCTCTTATGCTTTACATGTTTCTGAATACTGATAAAGATGACTCTTTTATAAGCCAAGAGACAAAGCTATTTCTTTACCTATGATCACACCAGGTCAGTAATAAAATCATAAACTGCACGAGCTAAATTATGTCTTCGTAGGAATTTCGTGATGAGTTGTGTTAAATTTAAGACTTGCGTGGGAGATGTGATTTTAATGTGTACTTTAACTTACATAATGACTACATTACAACGACTCTCAAATTTTACTTCACGTTCGTGTGCTGGTTTTATTGTGAATTCGAAAATCTTTCAAACATCGACCGCGTTCGTCTAGCAAGATCTCTGTTGAGCTGAAAGCTACACTTTACTACAGAGAGATAATGAATATTTAAGCTCACAATAGAGTATTATTCGATTTGGAGAAAGTTATTATTAAGTGATAATAAAACTCGTGGTCCCTTTAAGTGTGCCAGATAATTTAACATATGTCGCAGTTCTAAAAATAGTTGAAGTAATCATAAAATTTTCCCCCAAAATTTTTTACAAAAAGCCGCTTTGACGTCTTAAAGTGAAAAGGAAGAGACGACTCGTTACAATGCATAATGAAGGGTCAAACAATAGCTTTAAAACTTAATTGTATTGTTCAATCAATTTAAAATCTTGAATAGTGAGGTAATATTTGATGGTCCTTACTCACAATGAAATTAAATGCACGGGGACATTTATCTGATCAAGAGGTCAAGGATTCGAATCCCATAGCACCGTAAAGAACCCTCACTGCTCAAAGGTCAAAAGTGCCGACGGTGACGTCTCCATTTGAGTGAGTTAGACGCTAAACAACGAGACAACCAACCAACGAACAAGTACAATCATTATTAAAAGGCACCTGATCCCGCTTCTGGATTTCCTGAAGTCTGCATTTCCCCATGGTCATCGGATTTGCATAATATTTCACGGACAAATGATAACTCGATATCAGCCATTTTATTTTGATTTAAATCCAAAAACTGAAAAAGGTGAAAGTAAATGATACGGAGGGGATGTTCAAAATTGAAAAATCCATGACAGTTGTTGTTGTATTGTTGTTTAACGTTCAACTCAAAAATATTTCACTCATATGGAGACGTCATCGTGTGCCGGTAAAGGGCGACAAATTTTGCCTATGCTCAATTTTGTCCGTAGAGCAGGGAGGCACTTTAACGTGCCAACACCTACTGTGACACGGGACCTCTGGTTTAACTGTCTTATCCGAAAGACAGAGACGGCCAACCGCGGAGTGGCGCTGCGCGGATTCGAACCCCGGATCCTTCGATTCGAAGTNNAAACAATTAGCACTGCAAACAGCAATCTACACAACACGTGAAACTAGTCGGTATTACGAACCCGACTTAAAACCGGGGTTGAGTTCAGGTGCTGCAGAAAGATGATCTTAGATCATAGAAATGTGGTGAATTTTTACAATACAGCACATCTTACGCGTCTGTGACTGAAAAGAATCTTTATGTCCACTGAGAGAAGAATGTCGATGTAGAAGTGAAAGAGGAGGACGATGATCGATCAAGTGTCATAAGATAATATTTTAGAGTTTGATATTTGCTCCTCGCATTAGCAGTCCCCAAATGCATTCCATATATCATCGTGTACTAAATAATATGATAAAACACCAGGTCATTCGTATCAAGTCTGCAAATAATGATCTTGGTGTCTAAAGCTGGTGATCCAGTAACATCTCTTGATTTATCATTTAATCCCCAGGACACTACGCCTCGTTGTATATGCCACGTGCAGGAGAACTTTCTGTTTTCTATTAACCAAAACATGATAAGAAATCTTTTGTTTTGTTTGTTTGTTTTGTTGTTGTTTA